>JAJPUD010020158.1:0-25221 GCA_023553655.1 Myrmecobius fasciatus
TGAAATGTTTCAAACCACCTCCAATTGTTCACTGAAGAAAGCCATATACACCCAGAGAGAGGGATGTGAAATGTGGACCACAACATAACATTCTCATACTCCTTGATTGATGTTTGCTTACATTGTGTTTCCTTTATCTGATGTATCGTTTATGTAGATAAGATTTTTCTTGCACAACAATGATGTTTGGTAATATGTATACATATATTCGATTTGCCAATATTTTAACCTAATTAACATGTAGTGGATATCCTGCCATCTAGGGGAGGGGTGGGGCGTTGAGGGGAAAAATTTGTAACGGAAAGCTATGTAAGGGTTATTGTTGAAGAATTACCCACACATATGTCATGCAAATAATATAAAATAAAAATAAATAAAAATTAAAAATTAAAAAAAAATTAAAAAAAAAGATTGTATATATCCTGACTTTTTCATAGGTGGCCATCCATATGTAAGAGATAGAATTAAGTTTTGGATAAATAAATTGTGGGTTACCTCTGTTAATGAACATTCTTTATCATTTTAAAATACTTTGTTAATGCATTTTGTTTTGCTATCTCACTTATTTTCCAATAAATACTCCTCATCTTCCCATAAAGAGTCAAATATACAACTAAACTCATCTACTATAGTTATTGTGATTGATAGCTCATGTGACTTCCTATTTTTGTAATTTCTTGTTCATTAACAGAAAGGAAAGATGTGTGTTTTAGCTTTGGCCATCTGGCTTCAACAAAATGTTGTTGCTTTCAAAAATAGTCTCTCTTTACATGGTTATATAATTGTGTATATTACTCTTTTGGTCTTTATTTTCCATAAGTTCATGGAAATCTTCCCACATTTCTCTAAGGTTTTTCATATTTGTTCTTATTTATGGCACAATAATATTTCATGACATTCACACATCAATTTGATTAGGTATTCTACAAATGTTGATCACATAATGTGTTCCTAGCCTTTTGCTGCAAATTCAGAATAGCCATTCTGTGGAGGACATAAACAAAAAATTGGAGTTCCTTCTTGGTGCTATAAGTAGAAGAAAAAATTGGAGCCAGTCTCAAGAGGTTAAGAAATCTGCCCAAGATTAGAGGTGGTGTTGTATCACAGTTTCCCTGTCTCAGTTTCCCTCAATTGTTCTGCCTCGGTAGTAAGCCCTCCCCCTTTTCTGACCATTAGGACTGAGATAATTGGGCTGCAGAGTAATGACCGCTGTCATTCCAAAGAGTCATAAAACCTCCAGATGGCCTATCTCCAATACCTAGATATCCCCTTTACCTTTACGGTCTCAGACTCAGTGTCTTCTAGCTTCTTCCAAACTTATCAGAATTTATGCTCCTTACTCCATACCCCAAACTGTCAGAACTGAATTTATAGTCCTTTCCTGGAACTCCAATACCCCCCCCCCCCAGTGCCCTACCCCTCCTTTCTGCCTTCAATTTCCCTGAGTGCCAGAGCCCTATAAGAATCCTTGGAACCACTCACTAGAGGCTGGATACATTGAGATCCAGAGGGTTGGTTAATATGGCTGCCAGTCCAAACTCTCTGGTGCTGGATACTTTGAGATCCAGACAGCTGGCTAACATAAGCTGCCAGTATAAATTCTCCATGGACTGGATGCTTTGAGACAAGAGTCCCATTCAGTCCCATCCATAGCTATGGATTCTAAACTCTCCATTACTATAAATAAAATATTAATAATCTCTAATCTGTGTTACTGCCTCAGTTTCTCTGGAGCATTAGGTAAGGGTGAAGTCTGGGATTTCTGATTTAAAGGCTTTCCTACTCCTTTTATTCGTATCAGGTAATACTGCTTTTCTAAAACTCTATACTAATATCACTGATTAACTAAGGGGATTTAATATAAAGTAAATAGCTAATAATGAATGTAGCTGGCATTTTAGAACTTCTCTTTCAGATTTTTAAAAGTAATTCATACCCTTTAATGATACTTGTTGGTCACTAACTAAACAAAACTGAAAAATGTGACTATCATTAAGAAAATGAGGCATAGCTAAAACTATAACTATCTTAAAATTAGTAGGAGATCCACACTAGGATCATTATTCCTAGGTGAAGATCAAAACAATGAAAAAGGATAAACATCTAATTAACAGCTTGATAATGTCACAAAAATTCTTTGTGTCTGCTTTAGTTGTTTTTCTTCAGTGTTAGACATAAGTGGAAAAATTAGTGGGAATGATTAAACTCAGTCATAAGGTTTAAATAGTATTTTTATGACTCAGATCAGTAAAGGAAAAATAGCTTGCTGCTTTACTTGGGTCTCTGTATCTTATCTATGACTGTTGGTGCAGGTTCAGGTGATAAGGTGAATATTGAATAGATCTGATAACCTGCTGCAAGTTGAAATTCACATTTAGTTTTATTCTGCCTTGCTTTCAAAATGTGAAGAAATCCCTGAAAGGCAATTCTTAGCAAAGGCTAATTGTTATAGTAATGCCCATTTTGGTAATTGGATATGACAGTCTAACTTCACATCAACTTTGACGCATTGCTCTCATCTCAAACATCCAATCAGTTGTCAGATATTGTTTTGTCTTCACAACATCTATTAGAAATAGACTCTTTCTTTCTACCCATATAATTACCACCTTAGTCCAGGATCTCATCTGTTCTCAAAACTACATTGTTACAGCAGCCTCTTAAGCCTCTACCTCCTTCAGAGTTCCCCTGTTCCAGTCCACACTACTGTCAAAGTGATTTTCCTTTAGTGAAGAACTAACCATGTGATTATTCTATTCAACAAGGGAAAATCCCTGTTGTTTTTAAGATTAATTTGTTTAACTTTAAAAGGCCTTCCCACCTTTGCCTTAAACAGATCTCACACCTTTAAAAAAAAATGAATAAAAAACCAAAAAGAGCTCTCACCATAGACAACTTTTATGGAGAGAGGGAAGAACAGACCTCAAATCCTGAGGCCCCTAAAGGTAGAGCAACTCCAGAAAAAGCCCCAAAGAGAGACATAAATTGGTCTCCATGTCACAAGGCTTTCTTTGAAGATTGCATAAAAAATCTTAAAAGAGAGTTAGAAGAAACATGGGGAAACGAAATGAGATCACTGCAAAATAAAATAGAAAAAATGGAAAAAGAATGCAATGAACAAAAAAAGGTAATTGGTCAATTGCAAAAGGAACTAAAAACAGTAACTGAAGAAAATAAGACATTAAAAATTAGAATCGAACAATTGGAAAGGAATGACTCATCAAGACTTCAAGAATCAGTCGAACAAAAACAAAAAAATGAAAAGATAGAGAAAAACATGAAATATCTCCTAGGAAAAACAACTGACCTGGAAAATAGATCTAGGAGAGACAATCTAAGGATTATAGGGCTTCCTGAAAGCCATGATGAAAAAAAAGAACCTGGACACTATCTTCCAGGAAATCATAAAAGAAAACTGCCCTGATATTTTAGACCCAGAAGGCAAAATACTCCTTGAAACAATCCACTGATCACCTCCTGAAAGAAACCCAAAAATTAAGTCCCCCAGAAATATCGTGGCTAAATTCCAGAACTATCATACCAAGGAAAAGATATTACAAGAAGCCAGAAAGAAACAATTTAAATATCGGGGAGCTACAATTAGGATCACACAGGACCTAGCAGCCTCTACTTTGAAGGATCGAAGGGCCTGGAATCAGATATTCCGAAGGGCAAAGGAACTTGGATTACTGCCAAGAATAAGTTACCCAGCTAGAATGAGCATTATCTTCCAGGGAAGAAGATGGTCATTCAATGATATAGGAGAGTTTCACCTATTTCTACTGAAAAGACCAGAACTGAACAAAAAATTTGATCTACAAACACAGAACACAAGAGAAACATAAAAAGGTAACAAGAAAAAAAAAAAACTCTTGAGAACTATATTTATGTTATAGATACTTATAGAATGAGGGTTGATTTTATGAATCTATTATTACATTATGATTATGATACGATTACTGTGATTTTATGATTATTAGGATATGATTACTGTGATTTTATGATTATTATGATATGTTTATTTTGATTTTATGATTATTATGATATGATAAACTGAAAAAGAAATTAGAGGTAGAAAAGGGATAACACTGGAAGAAGAGGAAAAGGAGGTAAAATAAGGGAAGTTACATCACATGTAGAGGCAAAGAAAACCTATAATGATTGAGGGGAGAAAAGGGAGGGGAATGAGAATTGGGTTAATCTCCATCTCATCAGATTTGGCTCAGAGGGAATAATAGACGTACTTATAAGGAAACAGGAGGGAAAGGGGGGAAAAAGGGGTGGGTGGGGCTCTAAAGGGGAAGGATTGTTTGAAGGAAGTGGTTTTCAAAAGCAAAATAGTAGGGAGGAGGGAAAGGGGATAAGAAAGAGAAAAGCATAAGCTAGGGTAAATAAGATGGCAGGAAATACAGAATTAGTTATTTTTATTATGTTATTATTATTATTATTATTATTATATATATAATATTATAATATTAGTTATTATGAATGTGAATGGAATGAACTCTTCCTTAAAGGAGAAGCAGATAGCAGATTGGATTAAAAACCAGAATCCAACCATATGTTGTATACAAGAAACACATCTAAAACATAGAGATACATACAGGGTGAAGGTAAAAGGCTGGAGCAGAACCTATTATGCTTCAGGTGAACAAAAAAAAGCAGGGGTAGCAATCCTGATCTCAGACCAAGTAAAAGCAAAGATAGACTTCATTAAAAGAGACAAAGAAGGAAATTATATCTTCCTAAAGGGTACCATAGATGATGAAGCAATATCAATACTAAACATATATGCACCAAGTGGTATAGCATGGAAATTCCTAGAGGAAAGGTTCAGAGAGATGCAAGAAGAAATAGACAGAAAAACTATAATAGTGGGGGATCTCAACCTCCCTCTCTCAGAACTTGATAAATCAAACCACAAAATAAATGAGAAAGAAGTTAAGGAGGTAAACAAAATGTTAGAAAAGTTAGGTATGATAGATCTTTGGAGGAAATTAAATGGAGACAGAAAGGAGTTTACTTTTTTCTCAGCAGTCCATGGAACTTATACAAAAATTGACCATGTGTTAGGACACAAAAACCTTAAAATCAAATGCAGGAAGGCAGAAATAATAAATGCATTTTTTTTCAGATCATGACGGAATAAAAATCACATGCAATATAAGAAAATAGACCAAAAAGCAATTGGAAACTAAATAATTTTATCCTAAAGAATGAATGGGTGAAACAGCAAATTACAGACACAATTACTAATTTCATTCAAGAGAATGACAATAATGAGACAACATACCAAAATTTGTGGGATACAGCCAAAGCGGTAATAAGGGGAAATTTTATATCTCTAGATGCTTATTTGCATAAAATAGAAAAAGAGAAAATCAATGAATTGGGCTTGCAACTAAAAAAGCTAGAGAAAGAACAAATTAAAAACCCCCAATCAAATACCAAACTTGAAATCCTAAAAATAAAAGGAGAGATTAGTAAAATTGAAAGTAAAAAAACTATTGAATTAATAAATAAAACTAAAAGTTGGTTTTATGAAAAAACCAACAAAATAGATAAACCTCTAGTTAATTTAATTAGAAAAAGGAAAGAGGAAAATCAAATTGTTAGTCTCAAAAATGAAAAGGGAGAACTTTCCACCAATGAAGAGGAAATTAGAGCAATAATCAGGAGTTACTTTGCCCAACTGTATGCCAATAAATTTGATAACCTAAGTGAAATGGAGGAATATCTACAAAAATATAGATTGCCCAGATTAACAGAAGGGGAAATAAATTACTTAAATAGTCCCATTTCAGAAAAAGAAATAGAACAAGTCATTAATCAACTCCCTAAGAAAAAAATCCCCAGGACCAGATGGATTTACATGTGAATTCTACCAAACATTTAAAGAACAGTTAACTCCAATATTATACAAACTATTCGAAAAAATAGGGAATGAAGGACTACTACCAAACTCCTTCTATGATACAGACATGGTACTGATACCTAAACCAGGTAAAACAAAAACAGAGAAAGAAAATTATAGACCAATCTCCTTAATGAATATTGATGCAAAAATCTTAAATAAAATATTAGCAAAGAGATTACAGAAAATCATTCCCAGAATAATATACCATGACCAAGTAGGATTTATACCAGGAATGCAGGGATGGTTCAATATTAGGAAAACTATTAACATAATTGACTATATTAATAACCAAATTAACAAAAAACATGATAATCTCAATAGATGCAGAAAAAGCATTTGATAAAATCCAACATCCATTCCTATTAAAAGCATTAGAGAGTATAGGAATTAATGGACTTTTCCTTAAAATAGTCAGTAGCATCTATTTAAAACCATCAGCTAGCATCATATGTAATGGTGATAAACTGGAACCATTCCCAATAAGATCAGGGGTGAAACAAGGTTGTCCACTATCACCATTACTGTTCAATATTGTATTAGAAATGCTCACCTTGGCAATAAGACAAGAAAAAGAGATTAAAGGAATTAGAGTAGGCCACGAGGAAACCAAATTATCACTCTTTGCAGATGATATGATGGTCTACTTAGAGAACCCTAGAGAATCAACTAAAAAACTATTAGAATTAATCGACAACTTTAGCAAAGTTGCAGGATACAAAATAAATCCACGTAAATCATCAGCATTTTTATACATCACCAACAAAATGCAACAGCAAGAGATACAAAGAGAAATTCCATTCAAAATAACTATCGATAGTATAAAATATTTGGGAATATATCTGCCAAGGGAAAGTCAGGATCTATATGAGCAAAACTACAAAACACTCTCCACACAAATAAAGTCAGATCTAAACAATTGGAAAAACATCAAGTGCTCTTGGATAGGTCGAGCGAATATAATAAAGATGGCAATACTACCTAAACTAATCTATCTATTTAGTGCTATACCAATCAAACTCCCGAGAGATTATTTAACTGAACTAGAAAAAATAACAACAAAATTCATCTGGAAAAACAAAAGGTCAAGAATTTCAGGGAATTAATGAAAAAAAAATGCAAATGAGGGTGGCCTAGCTGCACCAGATCTAAAACTATATTATAAAGCAGTGGTCACCAAAACCATTTGGTACTGGATAAGAAATAGAGTAGTGGATCAGTGGAATAGGTTAGGTTCACAGGACAAAATACTCTGTGACAATAGTAATCTAGTGTTTGATAAACCCAAAGACCCCAGTTTTTGGGATAAAAACTCACTATTTGACAAAAACTGCTGGGATAATTGGAAACTAGTATGGAAGAAATTAGGCATTGACCCACACCTAACACCATATACCAAGATAAGGTCAAAATGGATTCATGATCTAGACATAAAGAATGATATTATAAACAAATTAAAACAATGTAGGATGGTTTACCTCTCAGACCTGTGGAGGGGGAAGGAATTTGTGACCAAAGAAGAACTAGAGGTCATCATTAATCACAAAATAGATAAGTTTGACTATATCAAGTTAAAAAGTTTTTGTACAAACAAAATGAATGCAGACAAGATTAGAAGGGTAGCAGTAAACTGGGAAAATATTTTTACATCCAAAGGTTCTGATAAAGGCCTCATTTCTAAAATATATAGAGAATTGACTCAAATATATAAGAATTCAATCCATTCTCCAATGGATAAATGGTCAAAAGATATGAACAGACAATTTTCAGATGAAGAAATTGAAGCTCAATTTCCGGTTACATGAAAAGGTGCTCCAAGTCACTATTGATCAGAGAAATGCAAATTAAGACAACTCTGAGATACCACTACACACCTGTCAGATTGGTTAAAATGATAGGAAATGATAATGATAACTGTTGGAGGGGATGTGGGAAAACTGGGACACTGATACATTGTTGGTGGAACTGGGAACGGATCCAACCATTCTGGAGAGCAATTTGGAACTATGCCCAAAAAGTTATCAAACTGTGCATACCCTTTGACCCAGCAGTGTTTCTACTGGGCCTATATCCCAACGAGATTTTAAAGGAGGGAAAGGGACCCACATGTGCAAAAATGTTTGTGGCAGCCCTTTTTGTAGTCGCAAGAAACTGGAAATTGAAAAGATGCCCATCAATTGGAGAATGGCAGAATAAATTATGGTATATGAATGTTATGGAATATTATTGTTCTGTAAGAAATGACCAACAGGAGGATTTCAGAAAGGACTGGAGAGACTTGCATGAACTGATGCTGAGTGAAATCAGCAGAACCAGGAGAACATTATACACAGCAACAAGACTATACGATGATCAATTTTGATGGACATGGTTCTCTTCAACAATGATGTGATTCAAACCAGTTGTTCTGCAATGAAGATAGTCATATACATCCAGAGAGAGGGCTGTGGGAACTGAGAGTGAACCACAACACAGCATTTTAACGCTTTCTGTGAATATTTTCATGCATTTTGTTTTCCTTCTTAGGTTGTTATTTTTTCTTCTTCTCTTTCTAGATCTGATGTTTCTTGTGCAGTAAGATAACTGTATAGATATGTATACATGTATTGTATTTGTCATATAATTTATCCTATTTAGCATGTATTAGATTACCTGTCATCTAGGGGTGGGGGGTGGGGGGAAGGAGGGGAAAAGCTTGGGAAAAAAAAGTTTTTGCAAAGGTCAAAAATATATATATATATAATAAATATTTGCAGTTTCATGTGAAATCATCTTTCCTTATCACACTGTTATAGAAATGCTTTATTCCATAAATTAAAAATAAATAAAAAAGACACAAAGGAAGGACCATGTGTTCACAACCTACCCAAGTAGGAAGGAATAGCAGTTGGTGTCAGAAGTCAGGTAGAGGGCCATTGATATTTCTATCGATGCTGCCTTTTCCCCACTTAAATTCTTAGACCTCATTCATTATCAGGGAAGAAAGATTTTGTTTATGTGGTTTTGTGATTGAACACCCTGTTCTGGCTTAGTAGTCAATTATGAAGGTTTTTCATCAACATTCAGTAGGCTGACAGGAAATAGAAAAGACCTATATATGCTCAGAATTAGGGAGGGAAAGAGTTCCTACAGCATGCATTTCTGGAATTAAAATTTTTAAGGTTCTATGTAGCTATTATGCAAGTTCTTAAGGATGGGATCTTCATCACATTCCTTTATTATTCTTCATCTTATAAACTCTAAGGCTCTATGATTTTCCCCCATGCTATTATTTACTGCTATTAACTATAATATAGTTTAAAAGTTAGTGTGCATATCAAAGATCAGGTCTCAGTTTCCTCATTTGTATAGTGAAAATAGAAATATTTATACTTAATCGCTGGGGAGAATTGAGGCCAAGAGTTGTTTGTTCCTTACTTACATTTATGAATATATACACACATACATATATGTATACACATATGTATATATAACCCTCAGAGAAATTCTTCTTGTGTACTTGGTATTGATACTCATATTGCCAATAGATGAAAATAAAATAAAGCAAAACAAAAAAGCTTTTACATAAATGGAAAGTCTCACTGCTAATAATGTCTCTTTAAACCACATTGCCATCAGAAAATTGTCGTCATAATTCCTAATCTTTTATGTGTTTCATAAGCTATCTCTACTCCTTAGGGCTGTTTTGGACCACCGCCAAATTAACACCTAAAGACCATGCAGTAATGCACTATTTAATTTTTTTTTTAATTTCAGGAAAGCACACTTAAAATAATCAATTGTTATAATAATTAGGGGGAAAAAGCAGATTAAGCTGTTCCCTTAATTTTTTATTGCTTTGAGTTTAGTTAGCATTATTCTTTTAATTGTTGAGGTAATTTGGCTAGCATTTTTATTTGTTTACTTATCCTTAGCCTGGCAGTGTTTAGACAGGATTTGCAATGTTCACTGCTGATGTTATTAATAATTTTAGTTTTCAGAACTGAAATAGTAATGAAACAAAGATTATTATTCCTAGTTCAGCTTTTGCTCAAGTATGGAATTTCTGCCTCCCAAGTGGAAATATAACTTCATGGTGGTACCAATTGACAGAAAATCCTAACCTGTACTAATGAGTTATGACTAAAATACAAAACTAGTTTTTGTACATGTGCTACAAAGCAGAAAGAAAATGGTTATTATCCTCTTAAAATTTCTCAAAAATTCAACCTTTGAAGACAATTGGGTACACTCATTGCTTAGTATTTTGTGATTTAATGAATGTCTATTTGAACTTATAATGGGGCTATTAAAATTTATCATCCTATAATGTTCGTGAATCATCTTAATTGTATTTGTAGGAGTGACAGAGGCTAATTGTAGGGTTTTGTGTAAAATTTAAAATGCTAAACTTACCATGCAATATCCTTAAAACTCACAAAGAAACCTGTTTACATTTCATACTTGTTTGTGGCCCAGGAATGCCAAACTTTTGCAGCTTTGAATTTATTTATTTATTTATTTTTGCTTTTTTTGCTGAGGCAATTGAAGGTAAGTGACTTGCCCAGGGTAACACAGGGAATGTCAAGTGTCTGAGCCCAGATTTGAACTAGGTCCTCCTGATTTCAGGGCTGGTGCTCTATCCACTGCACCACCTAGCTGCCCAGCTTTGAATTTATTGATCACTTATGATAGCTTCTAAGTTTCACAATATATCAGTTAAATTGTAAATTCTGTGGATGATTTCTTTTATGTGAAAATGAAAGCAGCTCAGAGTTGTAAGCATCACCTTTATAAATATGATAGTAACTTCAGGAGATGTCTGTATTTTAGTTGAAGACTGTCACAAAAATTGAAATTTTGAATTTCAATTTGATATGTTAAAAATACTGAAGTAATGTTACTATCCTTTCTGTTTATAACATTGTAATCTCAACCCAGAATTTGGCTGAATATAAAAATAAGATTTCTATATAGTAATTTGAATTGTAAAGGTGACCAGTATTTGATTCTAAATATATAACTATGGTTTTTAATGTAAAGTTGAAAATTTAAATATCAGTCTTTGTATGCTAACTTCTAAGCATTCTTCCAGAGGTATTATCAAACCAATATATGATTTTTTCAGCAGTTTTATCTGGATTCAAATCTTCATGAGAAGCTTTCTCTATGTCAGATGCTAATTTATATAAAGTTTCTATTTTACCTTCAATTGTGTTATCGAGAAATAAACCATCCAAATGCCTCTTACTACTGTCCCAATCATAATCTTGTCCTGTATGATTGCACAGCAAAGGAGTTACATAAACCTTTGCATATCTGTAGTCACATTATAATTGAGCCTGGAATTTCAATAACTCTACTTTTGCTCCTATTTCCAGTGATTCTTCCTTTAAATCTTTTATCATTTGATACAATTAGCCTGTTGGGCAAAACCTGCTGAGACATTCCTAGATAGTTCCTTTATATATCTAGCTTGTACCATACTATTTTGTACATAGATACCGTCATTGCAAGAGAGATTGATGAAACTATAAGGGAAACTAACATAGTGATACTTAATATGACACAATTGATACATCTTTTTTCTAATGGGACTAAGGTCTGTTTCCTTCTTTTCTCTTATGGTCTTGAACATATGATCAGTCTTAGGACGATAACATCTCACTTTTGACAGGAAGCATTGATACATGAGCTCACATGACAAATATAGTCTGAATTTCAATTTCATTCTCTAAACAATCACTGACAGTACAATTCCAACAGGTAACATTGTAAAAACCTAATGTTTCTTTGGTAACAGTTACAGAGTCTTCCACATAAATACATATTTTCCTCCCAGACAGGCTTTAGTGTAGAACTGGTATCCAATTCTCATGCCATTTGTCCAAGAACCAGGGCCCAAGATGTTTTTCCATGTGCCAAACTGCTGGACCAATTCTTGGGTGACAAGAATTTGTCCCATGGAGGCTTGTGCTTTATAAGGGGCCAAACTGATGACTCCTTTATGTAGACACAGCACTGCAACCCTCCCACGCTGATGAGAGTGTCACTATGACAGGGTGTCCCCTGGGTGCCCTGCATGTGTGTCATATGATACTCCATTGCCCCATGAGACAGTCCTAGGCCATGATGGCTCCATTATAATAGCCCACCTTCTGGCCTCTGTTGCCAATCCTGATTGTATGTAACACAAGCCCATATATATAAAGCATCTTGTTAGTGGTCTTGGGGGCATGTCTTCTCCCCTTTTGGATGGTCACCTTTTCTTCCCTCTTCCTCTTCTGCTTTATGGACTACTTTGAGACGTCTGGTGGAGATCCACTGTTGAAGGTTTTCTCTTGTGGAGATACAAGCATATCCTGGCCCCTACATTAGAATCCTATTGGGTCCCTCCCATCTTCAGGCCCCTTTTTCATTACAATTGGCTCATTCTTAGGGGGCCTTCTTAATGAAGATGGGGTGAGTGATTCTCTGTCTATTTTCACTAGAGAGTATTTCATAGCTAGACTTAAATCATTTGAATCAAAATTTAAGTAAGTTATTGCATACACTGCTTTATCTATATCTTTCTGAGTGACCATCTCCCTCTTTTTGTTTTTTGATAAATCTCTTCAGGTTCTGATTAGTCCTTTCTATAATGGCCTGTCCTGTGGGGTTGTAAGGAAGTCCAAAAATATGTATGGAGAATTCCTGTAAGAATTGTTTTAATGTTTTTGAGGTCTGTGAGGGTCCATTATCAATCTTGATGGTGTGTGAGATATCTATAGAGGCAAAACAGTGAAATAAGTGATTTATTACATGTGAAGCAGCTTCCCCTCATTGAGAAGATGCAGCTACAAAGCTCGAATAAGTATCAGCTGTAACATGAATGCATGTTTTTCCCATATGTGTAACATCCATTTGCCATTTACCATTTGGTCTGCCACCTCTGGGGTTAGTCCCTAGTCCTCAGTTCCCTGTCCTCAGGGTGAAGAGGAATAGAGTAAAAGCAGTCCTTAATATCTATTATCCATAAGAGCTTCCTATTGCACCGGCGCTCCTTCATACATGCCCAGCCCCTGGAGCATGGAAACACAGGCTTTTGACCACTGCAGCTGGACTGGAGTTCTCCCCTTCAGGCTTCTCTTCTTTCCCCTGCTCCCTCCCCACTCGACCCCGACTTCACTCCCACTCTAGTACTCCTCTCCTCTAGTTCCCTGTACTGTTTTCTCCACGGCTCTCCTCTTACCCTGCGGCTGGCGGAGTTTTTTCCTCTCTCCAATCCGCCCTCTCCCATCCCCCTTTCCCTTCCTTCCCCCCCCCCCCAAAGTCCTGACACCTTTAGTATAATATTTTCCCTCACTTCAATTGGGGAGTGATGGTGGAAGGAGGGGGTGTGTGGAACGTCCAGAGCTGGAGAAGAAAAAGAAGGAAGAAGGAGCGGAAGGATTGTACGATTGTAAAGAAGAACCCTACGCCACCCTTTCTTTCCTATTACACCCTTTCTCCTTTCTCTCCCCTTCCCCCGCTCAGATACCAATCCAACCCACTTTCGGGAGCCAGTCCCATGCAAACAGCACCTCCCGGTCCCTCTTATCCTCCTCCCTCTTCACCAGGAGGTAGCTCGAACCTATAATGGCTTCAACTGCAACCTGCACCAGGTTCAGGGATGAGTGTCAGCCTTTTCAGGAGCTTGGAAAGTAAGCATCCTTGCTGGTCCCCTTTCCTGCAGAGGGCGAGTCGCATCACCCAGATCAAATGGTCCTGACCATTTGGTGGTCGTAGGAATTTAGAAAGAGGGAGGGAAGTTCTCGGGGGAGAGACTGGCGGGACAGCTGGGCAAAAAGTGCCGACCCTTAAGAGAGGGGCGGGGAAGCAAAAAGAGAGGACCACCAGGCTGTAGCTGACTCTGATGATCCCACCTACCACCTGCTTTCCCCACTCCCATTTGTGCGAGCCAGCCTCCTTGCACTTTTAGCGGTCATCCTTTGGAGTGTGTATATGCTTGTGAAAGACAGGATATGATAAGAAGCCCTGGAAAATGCACATGGATCATGTTTTCTGTAAAGAGAGATCCCTTCAGGGTTTACCAGTGTGTCTGTTCGGTGAGACCGATGGATGAGAACCTCCCTGACCCAGATGGTGCCGTATTTATTGATGCTGAAAGTTCCCATTGGTGTTCAGGTTATTTTGCCTTCGATAGATAGTTCTGTCAAAGGAAAAAGCAGCCCAAGGAAATATATACACGTCTATGCTAAACCCCTACACAGGATCAACACTGGAAAGCTTTCTGCTAAGGGTAGGTATTTTTGATCAATTTTTTTTTCAGTGCTTTTTAACAATTTGCTGTTTGGTATGTAAACTTGCTGTAGTTACGTTGGAATTAGATGCTAAAGGTTTGATATATTTATAAGCTTTTCCTCTCCCTAAAGAAGTATTGATTTATTTTAAAAAATTAATTGGAAAGATTAAGCCACTTATGGTTGACCTGTTTAATACCACGGTGAGTTCCAATTCTTGGGGTTGGTGTCATCCCATATTCAGTAACATGAATAATGAAGCTATCCTAAAGAGAATAACTGCCACTGGGAGGATTTTCCCTTTAGCTCTAGTGTAAAATAACTTTTGAATAAGGTCCCATACCCTAGCAATACTGTTTTAATACCTATAAAACTGAAAATCTGAGAACAAAACCTGACACTTCTTGAGTGTACAGGTTATGCGTTAAAAGCATTAAATCATATTCCTCTTTTCTTTGGTAACCCCCCCCAAAAAAAAAAGACAGCTCAGGAACACGTTCAATCAAATCCTTAATTCATAGAATGACCATAGAGAGTCCTTCCTTCAGAGAAGTGATTTTAATTTGTACCATCAAAGTAACAATACTAGCAATGTTTGGTTGTTCTGCACTCATTGCCATTTTAACAGAGCTTAGAAACTGAGGTCACTTAATTACTTTATCCAAAATTAAGATAATTACTAAGGCCACTCCAATGAAAATAATTATTAAGGCCACTCCAATGCTTACCAAAAAATGTGAAAATTCCAGAGGTTAAAAATGGTCTGATTTGTATCTCACATATATTTGTTCTTTGGTGTGGAATAGGTATTATGTTATCAATTGATGAGTATGGACCTCATGCCTCATGCCTAATAATAGGCTGGTGATTGGTGACTCCTTGCTGAAGAACATGAAGATACTCCAACAAGGCTACTCAGGAGGTATATATTATTGAATGTCTATCTGAGTTATAATTCAGAGATTACCATGACTCAATGAAACCCATCAACTGGAATATGATCAGTTCATTTATATGAGAATGAACAATGCCTCCAAAATTCCTGGTATGAAGATCTTTGAATGACTTAAGGGTGAAGAGTATGCTTTTCTCTCTTCTTTAGGGCTAAAATTAATGACTTTGGGAAGATAAAGGACCCAGAAAAAAGAACTTTTGAGTATATATATAATGTATATAATGAAGAGTAGGATTAAATTTTTCAGACCAGGATTTATGAGATCAGAATGATCCTGCAAAGGATGCATCTTGGAGGCTCCTTAAAAATACAGGTTTGACAGGGGATTTACTAATTATTTAAGAATTATTTAAACTTGAAAGGGAGGGAAAGAAATAACCAGATTTTTAAAATCAAGCTGGAAAGAAGAATGTAGAATCATAATCAATATTCTTTATCAAATAGGAAAAAAAAACATCAATAGAGGAGATGGCCACCGACTCCTAGGACAAAATAATGGAAAATATTACTTAAGTATTTAAATTCTTATATACTAGTGTACAGAGTATGGATAATAAAATGGACTCAACATATTAATTTAGGGGATGATAATACAATTACAGAGGTAATCAGATGGACAGAATAGAATTGGACTTCAATGAAAGTTTTCTTGTTCAAAAGACATATAATACATATGGGAGATGGGAAAGTAGTGCATTGTATGACAAGATGGGAAATGTCTTATGGAAATTTATGAACCTAAGAATGAAAATATATAAGGTTTGACTAAAGTTGAAAAAAAATGAAATAAGAATGATACTGTCATAGAAATAAATATACTTCTGGGGCAGCTAGGTGGTGCAGTGGATAGAACACCAGCCCTGAAGTCAGGAGGACCTGGGTTCAAATTTGGTCTCAGACACTTAACATGTCCTAGCTGTGTGACCCTGGGCAAGTCACTTAACCCCAATTGCCTCAGCAAAAAAAAAAAAAAAAGAGAGAGAGAGAGAGAGAGAAATATACTTCAGTCTGTCCAATGAGACAAAGTACTTGATTAAAACTTTCTCAGTCCAAAAAACAAAATTGTACCAGAAGTAAGACAAAGAGGGAGGCAGTAGACCTCACCTCTCAAGATAAAGGCTATATTTCTATCTGATTTATAAACGTAAAATTACATGTTATAACATGATATATATTAATTTATTAAAATAGATTTTTAATGTAAATTATGGATTTTGTGACTTTTGTGTGTTGTGTTGGGAACCTAAATATTACTTATATAATATTTCTATAGGAAAGCGTTTAAATTTCCAACAATTGATTTTAAAATGATGGGTCAAATATCTTTGAATTCATTTTTTTTCCTGAGTTCTAGACTATTTAAACAAATCTATGATGTTATCTGTATTAAAGGGGAATTCAGTAATGTACAACCTAAGCATTTTTCAATATCACTCTTCCCCAACTAGAAAATTCACCCAATTCACTAGGCTACCCTTTTGTTCTTTCAAATTTCATGAATATAAGTGCAGTTCTCAAGACCTCAAGCTGTCTGTTTGTTATCCCTGATTTAACTCCATTTCCAACTCATCTCCTATTCCCCATAGCACATGTTCCTGGTGGTATTCTTGAATTGGTAATATACTTTATCCTAATTCTTCTCCCCATTCATCTTTATGTTGTCCTTTAAGTCATGAGTTCCAGGTTATTATTTTCTAAATTAGGTCATTGCTTTCATTTATCAAATATACACTGTATTTTTGTTTTGTTTTGTTTTATTCATTTCTTTCCTGATTGTACCAGTTTGTTCCCCTTTACATGGGCTCTGTTCTGTTCTTTTTACCATCACCATCCCATCCCCTAATACAAAAATCGGCTTTAACTATGCCTAAGGTGAACTTAAGTGTCCTAATATTCCATTTACTTCTTTCTCTTGCTCTTTTCCAAAATGATAGATAGTATTGTTTATCAAATGGATATACCTACCTCCTGGTGTTGTTTTAAAGGCAAAATTAATTAGCATATCATTAGAAATTATATACTAAAATTTAGAACATCCTTAAAAATAAATGCACTTTATTGTTATCTCCCCTCAAAATCACTAATCTGCTTTCCCCATGGGCTTTACTACCAGCATTACATACATTAAGAAATTAATTAAAACATTTACTGTTCTTTACCAAGCCCAAATGACTCTAGGCAAATGGGTAAGTAGCTATTGAGCACATCTTTAATTGATGCTTTAAGGCACCTCATCTTTCTCCTTGCTTCTTTCAACCTCTCAGATATATTTCTCTTAAAATGGAAATCACTTAAGTTTTGGGGTCAGATATCCATCTGTTTACTTACCTTGGGAAAGTAGCAGTGGAAATACATGCTTAGCAGAGTTACAATGTAAGGAACTAAAACCTCAGCTTGAGCTCTGGTTTGTCCAACTTCTACTTAATTACATGCTCCTCTTTTCTGTCCTGAGTCAGGAATTGATTTTACTGCTGAAATTGGTAATTGAGAACCCAACACCTATAACATTATCTCTTCTATGCTGCTAACTCTGGGATCTGTGCCAATTGGCTTCTAACTACAAAGGTTCAATGCTGTGTGGTTTCCATATTGACATATTCATCAACAAGTTTTTCTGAATCTCATAATCCCTTTGCTGATTTTTCAGTCCATCTGAACTGGATGTCCAAAGGCAATTTTCAAGGAAAAAATCCAAGCAATCAAAAGGCACACAAAAGTGTTCTAAATTACTAAAAATGAGAGAAATACAAATTAAAACAATTTCAAAATTCTATTTCCCACTCATCAAATTGTTGAAGATGACAAAAAGAGAAAATGACACATGCTGGAGAGGGTGGGGAAAAAGCACATTAATATCTTTTTGATGGAACAATAAATTGGTACAGCTTATTCACAATTGAAAAGCAATTTGAATTTAAACTATACCTTTTCTTTGACCCAACAATGCCACTACTACCAACTATACCAATAACTACTACCAACTATACCAATCCAGAAATCTAAACATATTTACAAATATATTTAGAGCAGTTCCTTATGGTGTCAAAAAATTCAAAGCTAATGAGGTGCTTATTAATTGGGGAATGTTTTAATCCATATGAATGTAATACAATGCTATTATGCAATAAGAATGACAAAAGAGATAATTTCAGAGAAACCTAGGATGATTTATATGAACTAAAAAAAAGATGAAAGAAGAACCAGTAGATCAAGTTATAAATAATGGCATTGTAATGACAAACAATTTTGAAAGACTTAAGATGCTTGATCAAGGCAATGTCCAAATATGTTACCAGAAGCCTGATGATTCATGCTTCCACCTTCTGATATAGAGAGATGATGGATTCAAGATGCAGAATGAGATATGCCTTTTTTGTACTTGGCCAATTCAAGAATTTGTTTCACTTAACTATTGTGACTATTGTTTGAAACGTTTGAGAGATAATTTTTGGATATAGTCATTTTGCTAATCATTGTAATAGATAATTAATGAAAAGGGTCAGTGGAACTCTCAAATGTCAAAGATTCTTCATACCCACCCAATGGTTAGATGTCCTTGGAAGAATGCATATTCCTGAGGGTGGCAATCATCTCAGGTTAATAAGTAATGAGAGCATGAATATTATAATGAGATGTGCATTTATTCTAATAAAGGGCTGGGAATATGGCTGATTATGTTACTAATGAACAAAGGGAGACTATCGCAAACCAGACAAGGATTTTATTACCAGCACTACATAGATTAAGAAATTAATTAAAACATTTACTGTTCTTGACTAACCCCAACTGACTCCAGGCAAATGGGTAGCTGTTGAGCACGTCTTTAACTGATGCTTTAAGTCACCTCATCTTTCTCTTTGCTTCTTTCAACCTCTCAGAAATATTTCTCTTAAAATGGAAATTACTTAAGTTTTGGGGTCAGATGTCCATCTGCTTACTCCAGCCTCCAATCTAACTTGCCTAAGTGGTCCTCAATGGGCCACAATTCACCTTAGATTAATTTCTTTGTAGTTGGGTGGGGTAGCAATTCTAAGATTTCATCTTATATCTACTCTGCCCTTCAGAAAACTAGTATTTGAGCTAATCTCTGAGGAAGATAAGAATCCTGGATCTTCCCTATATTAACAGTTGGTTATTTGATAATCATTTCTCTCACTATGCATATTTGTTACCCCTTTTCTCCCCTTGGGTAGGAATGAGGAGAGAAAAGAAAAATTTGTAATTGAAAAGGAAAAATAATATAATATTGGCATTATTAAAGAAGGTATCTTCCAACATTGCCTTTGTTAACCAAAAGTCACAATTTCACAAGATAGGGAAGTAACTAGATTTTATAGTATAAGAGAAAGGCATATACATATAGGTACTGCTTATATCAAAGATCCAGCCCCATGGACAATGCCTTGAGTATTTATGGGGTTCAAATAAAGGAGTGGAGGACAATGTCTTCTCCAATGGGAGTGGGGTAGGAAGAGGAAAAGAGCAGTAGGAGAGAGAACAAGAGGGAGCAGGAGGGTTTGGGAATGCCAAAACATAATGGGAAGATGTTCTGTTTATCTGAAAGGGTGTCAGCTGCACAAATAGTTTATCAGTCTGGGCAGACTAGCTGGCAAAGGCTTGTAACTGCTGATTCAGCTTCAAGAGCACTGAAAATAGAGTTCTGCTGCAAAAGATCACTGTTATGTTAGACTTTATTTTGGGGGGAGAGAGGGATCTTCATTTCTGGAAAATAGGGCAATTGAAGTTCAAAGGACCCCTTCACATCTTCTCAAAACTAAGATAACAATTAGTAATAACTTCATGTGCATGAGCAGTGGTCTTTCATTCCTGCTATTGATAGAGCCTAGTATACTTTCCCTCCTCAACTCTGCCTCCTGCCTTCTTTGGCTAAAAACATTAATTGACTGACTGATTGATATTCAGACTTAGACTCAAATCATGGCTTGACTATTTAGTACCTTAGTATCCTAGAGCTGGGAGGAAATTTAGAGATCACTAGGCAAATGTCTTTATTTCACAGATGAGTTAAGTAAGTAAGGTAAATAAGTTAGGTAAGTAAGGTTTAGAAGTTAAGTGACTTGTCTGATCACAAGTAATAAGTGTCACATCTGGAATTCGAAAAAAAAAGGTTCTCACAAATTTTCAGATGAAGAAATTGAAACTATTTCTAGTCATATGAAAAAGGGCTCCAAATCACTATTGATCAGAGAAATGCAAATGAAGACAACTCTGAGATACCATTATACATACACCTGTCAGATTGGCTAAGATGACAGGAAAAGATAATGGCAAATGTTGGAGGGGATGTGGGAAAACTGGGACACTGATACATTGTTGGTGGAACTGTGAACCATTCTGGAGAGCAATTTGGAACTATGCTCAAAAAGTTATCAAACTGTGTACACCCTTTGACCCAGCAGTGTTTCTACTGGGCCTATATGCCAAAGAGATCTTCAAGGAGAGAAAGGGACCCACATGTGCAAAAATGTTTGTGGCAGCCCTTTTTGTAGTGGCAAGAAACTGGAAACTGAATGGATGTCCATCAATTGGAGAATGGCTGAATAAATTATGATATATGAATGTTATGGAATATTATTGTTCTGTAAGAAATGACTAACAAGATGATTTCAGAGAGCCCTGGAGAGACCTACATAAACTGATGCTAAGTGAAATGAGCAGAACCAGGAGATCATTATACACGGCAACAAGACTATATGATGATCAATTCTGATGGACATGGTTCTCTTCAACAATGAGGTGATTCAAACCAGTAACTATTGTTCAGTAATGAAGAAAGCCATATACACCCAGGGAGAGGCCTCTGGGAATTGAGTGTAGACCACAATATAGCATTTTAATGCTTTCTGGGAATGTTTGCTTTCATTTTGTTTTCTTTCTTAAGTTTTTTTTTTTCTCTTTCTAGATCTGATTTTTCTTGTGCAGCAAGATAACTGTATAGATATGTATACACATATTGGATTGATCATATATTTTAACATTTAACATGTATTAGACTACCTGCCATCTAGGGGAGGGGGAGAGGGGAAGGAGAGGAAAATTTGGAAGAGAAAATTTTGCAAAGGTCAATGTAGAAAAATTACTCATATGTTCTGTAAATAAAAAGCTTTAATAAACAAACAAAAAAAAGAAAGAAAAAAGGTACTCAGCACTTACTACTCCATTCTCTTATTTTCAGTTTCTTCCTAAATACTGCTGTTTTTTCTACCATTTTGGTCACCTTTTCTTCTACACACTTATTGCTGAATGAAGTTGGAGAAAATTGTGCAGTCATTGTGCCTGAGTTTCTACAAATTTATGTTACATAATCTCAACTGCTGCTAGGAAATACTATACTATATTTTCCCTTATTTATTGACCTTCCCACTTTCTCAAGCAGCTCTTCCCAACATTTTTACCTCCCCCCCCCCAAAAAAAAATTCTCCTTGTTTCTCCCAGTTCCACTCTCTCAGCTGAGAATCTTGCCTTATAACTTACAGAAAAAAATTGATGCTATTATCTGTAAGCTGCTTCTTCTTCCCTCTTCCTCATTTTCTATCAGATGCCTTCTGTTATTGTTTCTTACTCTTCTACTCTTACATGATGAACTGATCCAAGCCTCACTTGATTCTTCCATCCTTATTATTAAGATCTTTTTTGCCTTCCATAGTACAATTCTTTTCAACTCTACAATGAGTGCTTTCATTTTATCTCCTCTTACTCTCTTTTTAACCCCTTACAAACTGGCTTCTGTTCTTATAATTCCACCAAAACCATTCTCTCCAGGGTTACTAATGATCTCTTACTTGCTCAATTCAATGACCTTTTCTCAGTCCTCATTCTCCTGCAATCTTTGACATTTCTGATGGCTCTCTCCTTGATACTCTTTTATCTCTAGGTTTTCAGATTACTACCTTTTAGTTTTTTTTTTCCTTCTTGGCTGATCATTCCTGTTTTTTCCCTTTTCTGGAAACTTTTCTTTTCTCCCTTTGTTACTTCATATGGTGATCTCTTTAATTCCCTTGGATTTAATTACCATGTTGATGATTTTAAAATCTATCTATCCTGCCCCGATTCCTCTGCTGACCTTCCAAATATCTCAAAATGGATACCCAGAAGGCATTTTAAATAAATATGTCCAAAAGAGAATTCATTATCTTTCTTTCTAACTGCCCCCCTCCTTCTTTATATCATTCTCCCAATACTTCACTCTTAACTTAGGAGTCATATTGTTATTCCTTACTATCTCTTACTTCCCATGTCCAATCTTTTGTTAAGACCTGTCGATTTCATCTATGCCTCCATCTCCTTTTTGGACATTGTCACCATTCTCATTTGGAATTTTATAATTCATGTTTGAATTACAATAGTAGCCTGTTGGTGGTTCTGCCTGCCTCAAGTCTCTCCCCACTCCATTCAGCCATTAAAATGATTTCCTTAAAACATAAGACCAATTAAGTTACCTCTCTACTTAATGAACTCCAATTGCATTCTATTTCTTCCAGAAACAAAAAACAGAATACTCTGACCTTTAAAACCTTTTATAGATTAGACTAGTTCCAGTCTACCTTTCCAGTCTTCTTCACTTCCCAATACATGTTTTTCAGTCTAGTAACATTTGGGTATTTTTTCTGTCAATCTGCCATGCCTTGCAAATACGAAGTATCTAGCCTCCCACAATTATACAGTATCCATTTTTCTATTTTTCTAGTTTCAATTCTTCTTGTTACAAAAGTAATCCATAAATAATTATAGTGTATAACTTCACACAATCAATGAATAGGAAATATTTTATTTAAACATAATCTCTCAGAAGAACTGACAATTATTTGCAGACTAACATGATCATCTAATTAGTCATCCTATCTCAAGCAGCCTTAATACAGCTGAAAAAATTCAATCTCTACCCATTATATGGATTAGGGTATTGATTATAAAGATATTCTTGTTATTTCTGGAAGGGACTGATTGACAAAATGAGTGCAAATAATATGAGGATGGACTAGAGGAGTCTAACAGCCCATGTAGTTTAACATTTGTGTGTAGCCTATTATAACAAGGATTCTCACCCTTTTCTTGCATTGTCTCCTGAAACTTATTCTAGTTAACAGGGCATTCTACACAAATTGTCATAGTTTCAAGCAAAAATTGTGTGGCCTGTTATAATCTGCTGTAATCATCAGGGTTATTGGGGTCCCATTGTACATTGGTGTTTTGAGAAGTTAGTTTTCGTTCATTTTTGTTCCTGCAAATGACACATTGCAAAGGCTAGAAATGGATTTTATTCATACAATACAGGGTATAGATTGCTTACAATAACAACAGACATAAAATAATATGCAGAGAATATATAAACATATAAGTAAAATAATTAGAATAGAAGAGAAAGACAAAGAAAACATCACCAATTCGGGGGAGCACCGACTCTAATGTTCAGGGGTGGGGAGTCCCAATTCAGCAGCCTCTGAGTCCTGAATGGGAGGGTCCCAGGCAGAGCGTCCTCTCCATGGGTGAGATTCCAAAGAACTTCTAGCAGTTTGGGATTTTTATTGCTAGAGAACAAAGAAGGCTGCAAACCAAGTATCTTGGTCCCGGGAAACTTTGTAAAGATACCCAAAAGTCAACATGTTTTATGTTAACAAGGAGATAGCATAGAGGGCTGCAAGGTATGTTTTAATTAACATCAGTACTGTGAGAATAGCCAGTTCTCCTCAGTACGATTTATGTTCTCAGGAGTGCCTAGGTCCTGGAAGAAAGAATGCAGCCAAATCATGTAGGCATATCCAAGTGTCATGTCCAAGAGTTCATATGGAGGACATGTCTCCATACAGGACTGAGTGAACTCACTAATAGGAGAAACTAATATTAATTAGATTCTACCTCATTTGGCCTTGAGGTCCCGAAGGATATATGGAGACTGGACCAAAGGGGTAAAATTCTGTTAAATTTGTTTCATTTTAACATACATATAACAATTACATACAAAAAGTAGAATTAACATAATCAACAATAATAATATAGGAATTGCAATGCTATTAAAATATTTAGTAGCAGTTACAGATTTAAAAAGGAAGTCATACCAATGATGATTAGTATCAGAAGGGATTAAATGTGAGGCCTCAATTAATTTTCCAGCAGCTATATGAGTCTGTATTCAATGTTCATTAAGAGTGTCCTGATTAGACTCAAGTAGCCTTTTTAAAATATGAGATTGATTCAGGATCCTAACCAAGGGTTCTAATGATAAATATATATGAGAAAGAGGTAAAGGTCTGGGTCCCCATGTAAGGTTTTGAAAAACATCGATATCAGGAGAAAAGTAAATACCATCACCCTGCCAATGGAGAAAAGATACATTAGATAAACATCCAGAAAACGGAAGGGCTAAGAATATCGATGCTAGCTAGATCAGTAGCATTATTAGATATAAGACATATATGTTGTGAATCTACTTCATATATCATAGAAAAGTTAGACAAAGGATACAGTCAATTCACATAAATTAGATGAATATGAGAGAAGGCAGGGCTCCATCTGCCCGGTCATCATCCCACAAACTATCCCTTTTTCTGTTTCAATACAGTCTTTTAAAGTATGTGTAACATTTTGGTAATCAATATAGTTTCAATGTATATGAGGTAGAGCAAAATAGTTATGTAATACAAAAGGAATCACATGAAATTGACACCTAATGGTCCAGGTGTGGACTTGATAATAATACACTGTTCCACTGCACTAAAAAGGAGTATACCTAGGTCGTTCTGGCATTTTTCTCTTCCAATACATAGAAACATAGGGAAGTACATGGTCTCATATACTAGTATCCCCTTCTTGCAATAGGCGCTGAGCATTTTCTTTTTGTATCAAGGAGTACATGTTTTGTAGGGAGCATTTAGTCCAATGAAACATAGCTGATACATTCTTATTAAAAGATAAGGAAACTATTATAGAATCCTTAAAAACATGTAGAAATTGGCCTTGATACTCTAAAGTGTTTTGGTGAGGCAGAATCGTTGTGGGCAACCAATTAGCACTGACAGTCAAAGCTTGAGATATATCTTGTCCAGCACTGCGCAGTCTGCTGGCCAAGGTCT
>JAJPUD010020159.1:0-25221 GCA_023553655.1 Myrmecobius fasciatus
ATCTATCTATCTATCTATCTATCTATCTATCTATCTATCTATCTATCTATCTATCTATCTATTGTTAACAAAGATTCCCAAGAAATAGGCAGAATGGCATAAACTTGGATAGAGGGCTGGCATTGGAGTAAAGAAGAGCTGGGTTCTAATTCTATTTCTTACACATTTAATATGTGACCATATGCCAGAAATAATCTCTAAATTCTTAGTGCAAATTCTCTAAGATGATAAATTGTAGGCATCTTCCAATATTCATTGAGTAGAGGGAGTTTCCTCACCAGGAGTTCATCCAAATTGAATAAATCATAAATCTGTACTCCCCTCCTCAAAAGTTCAGATTTTGTCCTTTATTAATATGGTATGTGTATAATATGTGATGTATGCTATAAATATATCTGGGTACATATGTAATCTTTATTAAATACAATATTTGAAACATATACATTCACAAAAATAACACTGGGGGAATAGTTTATGAAAGAAACATTTTTGAAAAATATATTAAATGATTACACTCTATAGAACTATTTATAAATTATTAAGTTTTGACTTTAGTAGTTCTGTTCTGCAGCAAATGCCAGTTTTCTCCTCCAACTTCTTTCTGTATTCATAAATTTCTTTTTCCAGTTCTTGTATTCTCTTAATAATTATTTTTTTCTTCATTTTAAGATTGTTTTCTTTGATTGCAGATACTGTCACCTTTGAAAAAAAATTGTAAGGATTTTCTTCTCTCCTCTTTGGTAAGTCTTGTGAATTGCCTATGTCTTGGCATAATGAAGATGGAAAATGAAGCTTTGTTAAGATTGTTTTTAAGGAAACTCTACTTTCATCAGACCAAACCCTGCCTCCCCAAACCAAAAATCAAAGAAAAAACCTGTATGTTTATATTTGTCATTTCTTATGGCATAGTAATATTTCATTACAGTCATTATTACAGTGTTTATTCATTTTCTACTTTGTTTCCAAACTTTGCTTATTACAAACATACTGCTAAGAGATATTTTGGTATAAATGGCAATCTTCTTAGCCTCAAGCTCCTTGATTTATAAAGCTCAGTAACAGAGTGTCTGGGTCAAAGGATTTGAACATTTTAATCACTTTATTTTCACAATTCCAAATTGCTTTTTAAAAATTATATTCACAGCTCTACCAATAATGGGCAGGTAGGTGATACAGTGGACATAGGGCTGAGCCTGGAGTCAGGAAGACCTGAGTTCAACTATGACCACAGACACTATTGTGTGATTTTAGGCAAGTCACAGTGTCTGCCTCAGTTTACTCATCTGTAAAATGGGGATAAGAATAGCATTTATTTCCCAGGGTTGTTGTGTGAGGATCAAATGTGATACCATTTGTAAAATGCTCAACACAGATTCTGATATATAATAAGTACTATATAAATGATAGCAATTATTTTCATTAACTGGAATTTCTCCTTCCACCTTGGTTTTTAGACCTTAGATACTTCTCATAGATTAAATATGATTTTTCCTGGCTACCTATGTAAAATATATGCACTAACTCCACTTTCAAAATGTAGAAACAGGCCCAACCAGAACAGAAAAAGAGAGTCTGTATTTCCCAAGAAGGATATAAAGGGGATAAACTAGTTAGTGCCTTCTGTCATTCCCAGAATCTTTGCCCAGGCAGGGCAGATCGTGCCCTCATTTGGTGTTACTACTTATAACAAGTCCCTGGAGAAATCCTGGTTAGTTTTATTCAACTTCAGCCAAAGTTATCAGTCCCAACCTTGTCAATCGCACCGATGGCGGCAGATTTTTCTAGATAAACAATCTAAAATCCTAGAATTCTTCCCTTGGTACAGCTAGTTATTGTGCATGTACAAATTTGCTCAATCTGATGAACTAATAAGGCATTTTTGTGAAAAATGCTAATCAAACCTTTCAGACTATGACAGAATATTTTTCCCCTCTGATTACTTGGCTTTATATGGGAAATGTCTCTAGCTAGTTTGAATGCATTTATCTCCTACATCAACTCCTCTCATTCCTAAGTCTCCCTGCCTCCTTACCATTATATAACTCATTTAAATGTCCATTTTATTTTGGACCCAGAAGGTCTGAATCACTGAGTGACTCATTAAAAACTTCCACAAGGCCAATAATAGTTGGTATTTAATTCTTCTTCCTCTTATACCATGGGTCAGACCTAAAAATGTTAAGAAATATCTTCTTCTTAAAAAGTCCAGGAATTCCTTGCATTGATGACATCATAGATATGTTCTAATAATAATGATTATGATGGTGATTAGCATTTATATAGCACTTTAAGGCTTGCAAAGTGCTCTAAGTATTACCTTCACTTTAGTTTTCTGGTCTTTTTTATCTTTTGCCCAATGTTTTTGTGAAAATTCTGAATTTAAGGTGATAAAAGAAAGCATACTTTAATATAGTGTCAAGGATCCATGTCAGAAGTGTAATCACATTTAGATTTAAAAAGTAATATTATAAACAAATTAGAAGAGTATAGGGTAGTTTACCTCTCCGATCTGTCAAGAAGGAATTAATTTATGATCAAAGAAGAACTGGAGCTCATTATTGAATACAAAATAAATAATTTTGATTATATTAAGTTAAAAAGTTTTTGTAGAAACAAAACTAATGCAGACAAGATTAGAAGGGAAGCAATAAAGTGGGAAAACATATTTTTTCATTCAGGCTTTTGATATAGGCCCCATTTCTAATATATAAAGAGAACTGACTCATACTTATAAGAATTCAAGCCATTCTCCAATTGATAAATGGTTTAAGGATATGAACAGAAAATTTTCAGATGAAGAAATTGATTTCTAGTCATATGAAAAGGTGCTCTAAATCCCTATTGATTAGAAAGATGCAAATTAAGACAACTCCAAAGTACCACTATACACTTCTCATATTGGCTAAGATGACAGGAAAAGATAATGATGAATACTGGAGGGGATGTGGGAAAACTGGAATACTAATACATTGTTGGTGGAGTTGTGAGTTGATCCATTTTAGAGAACAATTTGGAACTATGCTCAAAGGGTTATCAAACTGTGCGTACCCTTTGACTCAGAAATGTTTCTACTGGGCTTATATCCCAAAGAGATCTTAAAGGAGGGAAAGGGACCCACATGTGCAAAAATGTTTGTGGCAGCCCTTTTTGTAGTGGCTAGAAACTGGAAACTGAATAGATGTCCATCAACTGGAGAGTGGCTGAATAAATTATGGTATATAAATGTCATAGAATATTATTGTTTTGTAAGAAACCACCAACAAGATGATTTCAGAGAGGTCTGGAGAGACTTGCATGAACTGATGCTGAGTGAAATGAGCAGCACCAGGAGATCATTATACACGGCAACTACAAGACTATATGATGATCAATTCTGATGGACGTGGCTCTCCAGCAATGAGATGATTCCGGTCTGTTCCAATGATCTTGTGATGAAGAGAGCCATTTACACCCAGAGTGAGGGCTGTGGGAACTGAGGGTGGACCACAGCATAGCATTTTCACTTCTTTTGTTGTTTGCTTGAATTTTCTTTCTCATTTTTTCCCTTTTTGTTTTGATTTTTCTTGTGCAGCAAAATTATTGTATAAATATGTATGCTTATTTTGTATTTACATATTTTTACCATGTTTAACATATATTGGATTACTTGCCATCTAGAAGAGGGGATGGGGAGAAGGGGAGGAAATAGGAACACAAGGTTTTTCAAAGGTCAATGTTGAAAAATTATCCTTGCGCAGGGGGGCAGAGCCAAGATGGCGGAGTGAAAAGGTGACTCTCTGTGTCCTCCTCCGATTTTCTCTTAAATCAACAATAAAATGAGCCTCTGAACTGATCTTCAAGTCAACGAACTCAGAAATATTTGGACACTGCTTGCTGATATCTCTGAAGAACTTCACATCAGGTTTGTCTAACTCGGACAGAGAGATAAACAGAGGACTCCGGTGTAGGCCGGAAGTGAAGGTGGGACTCAGCTTAGCTCATCTTGGCAGAAATTCCAAACTCCAAACTCCAAATTCCAAACACCTGGAGTTTATCTGAGGCATTCAGGACACTCTGCCCTGATTGGGGGCAGGTGTTCTGGCAGACTTGCGTTGTTTAAGGAGTAATTTGGACTTAGTCCTAGCCCCCACTGGCCCAGCACCTTAAGTTAATTTGCAGAAATGCCCCAGGGCAAAGATGTTCAGCCACCGTTTCAGCCACCATTTTTTTCCCTACCTTAAAGAGATATCCACGCTGTCTAAAAAAAAAATGAAGAAGCAAAAGAGAGCTCTCACCACAGAGAGCTTTTATTGAGAAAAAGAAGGGATGATTCCAGATCCTGAGGTTCCTTTAGACAAAATTCCAGAAAAAGGTATTAAGGACCATCACTGGTCACTTTTTCAAAAGACCTTTCTGGAAGATTGCATAAAGAACCTCAAAAGAGAGCTGGAGGATAAATGGGAAAATAAACTGAAATCAGTGCAAGAAGGATATGATGCCCTGCAAAAGAGATATGAAAAAGACACCAATTTATTGAAAAATAAAATTAGTGAAGTGGAAAAAGAGTGCAATGAACAAAAAAATTCAATTGGCCAGTTACAAAAGGAGCTTAAAAAGGTAACTGAAGAAAACAACACTTCAAAAATAAGAATTAAACAAATGCAAGTGAATGACTCAATAAGACTTCAAGAATCAGTCAAACAAAAACAAAAAAATGAAAAATTAGAAGAAAATATGAAATATCTCCTATGAAAAACAACTGACTTGGAAAATAGATCTAGGAGAGACAATCTAAGGATTATTGGACTTCCTGAAAGCCATGATGAAAAAAAGAATCTAAACACTATCTTCCAGGAAATCCTGAAAGAAAACTGCCCTGAGATTGTAGAATCAGAAGGCAAAATCACCACTGAAAGAATTCACCCGATCACCTCCTGAAAGAGACCCCAAAATTAAAACCCCAAGAAATATCTGGCTAAATTTCAGGACTATAGCACCAAGGTAAAGATTCTGGTAGCAGCTAGAAAGAAACAATTCAAATACCGAGGATCAAAAATTAGAATCACACATGATTTGTCAGCCTCCACATTGAAGGATTGAAGGGCCTGGAACCAGATATTCCGGAGGGCAAAGGAACTTGGATTACAGCCAAGAATAACCTATCCAGCTAGAATGAGCATTATCCTCCAGGGAAGAAGATGGTCATTCAATGATATAGGTGAATTTCACCTATTTCTAATGAAAAGACCAGATCTGAACAAGAAATTCGACATCCAAACACTGAACTCAAGAGATGCATAAAAAGGTAAAAAGGAAAGGACTCTTGAGAACTTTATTTTTACTAGGGGGATACTTAAAGTTTGGGGGTATAATGAACTAGATATTACTTTGATAATATGAAAAAGAGAACTAGAGGGGAAAGGTTGTCATACTGAGGAAAAGAAGGAAAAAGTGGTAAAATAAGATCTAAAAAAAAAAGGAGGTAAAAACAAGGTAAAATCTCTTGAAGAGGCAAAGAAAACCTAGTATAATTGAGAGAAAGAGGGGAGGGAGATGAGCATTGTGTAAATCTTACTCTCATCAGGTTGGGCTCTGAAAGTGTATATCAGACACTTGATTTTCACATAGAAACTTGTCTGTTGCTAGAGGGAAGTGGGAGGGAAAGAAGGAAAAGAAAGGGATAAACTAATAGAAGGGAAAATAGAAGAATCAGGGGAAAGGAGTAAAAACAGGGGGAAGGGATCTAAAGGGTGGAGTATTGTTTGGGGGAGGGGGTCATCAAAAGCAAAGTACTGAGGAAGGGGGAAGGGAGAAAGGGGAAAAGAAAGGGGAAAACATAACTTGGGTAAATAAGATGGCAGGAAATAAAGAATTAGTTATTCTAACTGTGAATGTGAATGGGATGAACTCTCCCATAAAGCAGAAGCGGATAACAGACTGGATTAAAAACCAGAATCCCACAATATGTTGTCTACAAGAAACACATCTAAACCATAGTGACAAGTATAGGATGAAGGTAAATGGCTGGAGCAGAAAATATTATGCTTCAGGTGAACAAAAAAAAGCGGGGGTAGCAATCCTTATCTCAGATCAAGTAAAAGCCAAGATAGATCTAATCAAAAGAGATAAGGAAGGAAACTATATTTTATTAAAGGGTACCATAGATAATGTAGCAATATCTATACTGAATATATATGCAACAAGTGCAATAGCATCCAAATTCCTGGGGGAGAAATTAAGAGAGATGCAAGAAGAAATAGACAGCCAAACTCTACTAGTGGGGGATCTCAACCTTGCTCTCTCAGAATTAGATAAATCAAACCACAAAATAAACAAGAAAGAAACTAGAGAGATAAACCAATTGTTAGAAAAGCTAGGTATGATAGATCTATGGAGAAAGTTGAATGGAGACAGTAAAGAGTTTACTTTTTTCTCAGCAGTCCATGGAACCTATACAAAAATTGACCATGTGTTTTAGGGCATAAAAACCTCAAAATCAAATGCAGAAAGGCAGAAATAGTAAATGCATCCTTTTCAGATCATGATGCAATAAAAATCACATGCAATATAAGGCCAGGAGAAAATAAACCAAAAGGTAATTGGAAATTAAATAATCTAATCCTGAAGAATGAATGGGTGAAAGAGCAAATCATAGACACAATCAGTAATTTCATCCAGGAGAATGACAATAATGAGACAACATACCAAAATTTGTGGGACACGGCCAAAACGGTTATAAGGGGCAATTTTATATCTCTAGATGTTTACTTGCATAAAACAGAGAAAGAAAACATCAACGAATTGGGCTTATTATTAAAAAAAAAAACTAGAAAAAGAACAAATTAAAAACCCTCAATTAAATACCAAATTGGAAATTCTAAAAATAAAAGGAGAAGTTAATAAAATTGAAAATAAGAAAACTATTGAATTAATAAATAAAACTAAGAGTTGGTTCTACAAAAAAACCAACAAAATAGATAAGCCTTTAGTTAATTTGATAAGAAAAAGGAAAGAGAAAAATCAAATTGTTAGTCTCAAGAATGATAAGGGAGAACTTTCCTCCAATGAAGAGGAAATTAGAGCAATAATTAGGAGTTATTTTGCCCAACTTTATTCCAGTAAGTTTGATAATCTAAATGAAATGGAGGAATATCTACCAAAATATAGATTGCGCAGGTTAACAGAAGAGGATATAAATCATTTAAATAGTCCCATATCAGAAAAAGAAATAGAACAAGCTATTAACCAACTCCCTAAGAAAAAAATCTCCAGGGCCAGATGGATTTACATGTGAATTCTACCAAACATTCAAAGAACAATTAATTCCAATACTACACAAACTATTTGAGAAAATAGGGACAGAAAGGTATACTGCCAGAATCCTTCTATGAGACTGATATGGTGCTGATAGCTAAACCAGGTAGGGTGAAAACAGAGAAAGAAAACTATAGACCAATTTCCCTAATGAATATTGATGCAAAAAATTTAAATAAGATATTAGCAATGAAATTACAGAAAGTCATCCCCAGGATAGTACACTATGACCAAGTAGGATTTATACCAGGGATGCAGGGCTGGTTCAATATTAGGAAAACTATCAGCATAATTAATTATATTAATAACCAAACTAACAAAAACCATATGATTATCTCAATAGATGCAGAAAAAGCATTTGATAAAATCCAACATCCTTTCCTATTAAAAACACCAAGAGAGTATAGGAATAAATGGGCTTTTCCTTAAAATGATCAGTAGCATCTATTTAAAACCATCAGCAAGCATCATATGTAATGGAGACAAACTAAAACCATTCCCAATAAGATCAGCAGTGAAACAAGGCTGCCCACTGTCACCATTACTATTTAATATTGTATTAGAAATGTTAGCTTTAGCAATAAGAGAAGGAAAAGAGATAAAAGGAATCAGAGTAGGTAATGAAGAAACCAAATTATCACTCTTTGCAGATGACATGATGGTATACTTAGAGAGCCCTAGAGACTCAACTAAAAAACTACTAGAAACAATTCACAACTTTAGCAAAGTGGCAGGATTCAAAATTAATTCACATAAATCATCAGCATTTTTATATATTACCAACAAAGTTCAGCAGCAAGAGATACAAAAAGAAATTCCATTCCAAATAGCAGATGATAGGATAAAATATTTGGGAATCTATCTGCCAAGGAAAAGTCAGAAACTATATGAACTAAACTACAAAACACTTTCCACACAAATAAAATCAGACCTAATCAATTGGAAAAATATTAAGTGCTCATGGGTAGGCAGAGTGAACATAATAAAAATGACAATACTACCCAAACTAATCTACTTATTTAGTGCCATACCAATCAAACTCCCAAGAAATTATTTTATAGATCTAGAAAAAATAGTAGCAAAGTTCATTTGGAAGAACAAAAGGTCAAGGATTTCAAGGGGATTAATGAAAAAAAGGCAGATGAAGGTGGCCTTGCTGTACCAGATCTAAAACTATATTATAAAGCAGTGGTCATCAAAACCGTTTGGTACTGGCTAAGAAATAGAGCAGTCGATCAGTGGCACAGGATAGGTTATCAGGACAACCTAGGCAATAACCTTAACAATCTAGTGTTCGATAAACCCAAAGACCCCAGCTTTTGGGATAAATACTCTCTATTTGGCAAAAACTGCTGGGAAAATTGGAAACTAGTGAGGAAGAAATTAGGGCTTGACCTATACCTAACACCACATACCAAGATAAGATCTAAATGGGTTCATGATCTAGATATAAAGAGGGACTTTGTAAGCAAGTTAGAGGAATGTAATATAGTTTATCTCTCAGACCTGTGGAGATGGAATAAATTTATGTCCAAAGAAGACCTGGAACTCCTAATTGAATACCACATAGATAATTTTGATATTAAGTTAAAAAGTTTCTGTACAAATAAAACAAATGAAGACAAGATTAGGAGGGAAGCATCAAATTGGGAAATCATCTTTACATTTAATGGTTCTGATAAAGGCCTCATTTCTAAAATATATAGAGAATTGTCTCATATATATAAGAATTCAAGCCACTCTTCAATAGATAAGTGGTCAAGGGATATGAACAGACAATTTTCAGATGATGAAATTAAAACCATCTCTAGTCATATGAAAAGTTGCTCCAAATCACTATTGATCAGAGAAATGCAAATTAAGACAACTCTGAGGTACCACTACACACCTGTCAGATTGGCTAAAATGACAGGAAAAGATAACGATGAATGTTGGAGGGGATGTGGGAAAACTGGGACACTAATACATTGTTGGTGGAACTGTGAACGGATCCAACCATTCTGGAGAGCAATTTAGAGCTATGCTCAAAAAGTTATCAAACTGTGCATACCCTTTGACCCAGCAGTGTTTCTACTGGGCCTATATCCCAAAGGGATCTTAGAGGAGGGAAAGGTACCCACATGTGCAAGAATGTTTGTGGCAGCCCTTTTTGTAGTGGCTAGAAACTGGAAACTGAATGGATGCCCATCAATTGGAGAGTGGCTGAATAAATTATGGTATATGAATGTTATGGAATATTATTGCTCTGGAAGAAACGACCAGCAGGACGATTTCAGAGAGGACTGGAGGGACTTGCATAAACTGATGCTGAGTGAAATGAGCAGAACCAGGAGATCATTATACACAGCAACAACAATATTACATGATGATCAATTCTGATGGACAAGGCTCTCTGCAACAAAGAATTGTCTCAAACCAGTTCCAATTATTCACTGAAGAAAACCATATATACCCAGAGAGAGGAATGTGAAATATGGACCACAATGTAACATTTTCATGATCTCTATTGATGTTTCCTTGCATTGTTGTTGCCTTTCTCTGATTTTCTTTTTTTTCTTGTAGATAGGATTTTTCTTGCATAACTTATCAAGTATTTCAACATTATTAACATGTAGTGGACTTCCTGACATCTAGGGGAGGGGAGGGGACTGGGGGCAAAATGTGTAATGAAAAGCTTTGTAAAGAGCAATGCTGGGGAACTATCCATACATATGTTATACAAATAAAAAGCTTTAATAAAAAAATTTAAAAAAAAGAAAAATTATCCTTGCATATGTTTTCAAAATAAAAAGCTTCAATAAAAAAGAAAATATAATAGTATATAAAAATGTAATCACACTGAAGAGATTTACAATGATTAGGGAAGCCTATAAGATTGTGTGTGTGTGTGTGTGTGTGTGTGTGTGTGAATGTGATCGAGTTTTTACTTTTAGATGTTAACAAAAGATTTGCCTTCTATCCTATAATGAATTCTTAGATATTGATTCTTAATTTGGATAGCACTTTAAAATGTCTCAATTTATATAAATCCATCCAAACATGGATGATTGAATCTTACACACAATCACAGGACTCTTGTGTCCGCTTGCTCTTACCCTATGACTTATCAAATAATTCCAGGATCATAGTTTCAAAATGTGGATATCATTCTATATCTTAATTTGTCAGATGAAGAAACTGAAGCCAAAAGTGGATAAATACCTCTTGCTTATGGGCAAACAGGTAAAGTAGGAGAGCTAGAATTTGAAGCCAGGTCCTTTGCACATCTAGCATTTCTTTGTATTATTTTCATGACCCATTTGAGGACTACAGAAGCATTGGAAATTACTGGACATAACTAAAAGAGCTCTTTAAAGCAAAGACAAATGAAAGCAAGAAAGCAAAAGGGCAGAAAAGCAGTCAATGCCGAGCAGGAAGAAACTTTTATTTATTCAGTTTTAATTTTGTTATTAAAAGGCAAAAACAGAAGTATTACCGGAACCATCTTGCAAACCTCCTTGCAGCCTTTACCAGTAGTGATCTTTGCATAGGTGATGTTCTCTTATTTTTTGCATCTAGGAATAAGAATAATTCAGCAAGTGAAACACTGAAAACTACCTACATCTATGAAAAAAGGACAAGAGTATCCATAGCTGGGTTATGAATCATATCTTGGTCTTGGCAGCGTGCATGATATAGTATCTAGAGCACCATATTAGGAGCAAGGAATTCTGGGGTCTCCACTCTGTATGACTAGCTAGTTAACTATTCAATATTCCTGAATTTCATTCTCTTCACTTACAAAATGACTTCAGGATTGAACAAGATAATTTCCAAAGTTCTTTCCAATACAAATCTACAATGATTTATTTCAAGTAAATATTTGCTATCTTCTTTTCCAAATAAAGGTGGATTTAGGAAAACTAAACACTGATTAAGTCCACTAAAGAAATTCAACCAGCCTAAGACCAATTTATCTAGGTCATGTTCATGGTAGTTAGCATGAATAGAATAAAGCAAAGCCAAGGGGAAAAAAAAAGAGTTAACAATCATGTTAATTAAGATACTTCTTTATCCACAAGTCTGCTCTTTTGTAAGCTTATGTGAGCAAAGCTCATTGCTATGGGATGCTCTTAACTGGTGGAGCTCAATGTTCTGCCCCTGTAAGGAATAGGGCAGAGCTGGTGAAAATGACAGAGCACTCGTGTGTCTCCAAGTCTCTCTAGTATTTTTCTAGCTCTGCAGTTGCTTCAGGCACTTCTGTTTCCCAATTTTCAAATTTAAGATGGAAGATGTCAAACTTATTTGAAATTGCCTAGGGAAAAGACTCAGAGAGTAGTCATGAAAGGAACGAAAGAGGTCCCCACTTTTCTGCCCTTGAGACTTGGAGGAACTTCCCCATGAGATTTAGGACTTCAATTGAGTTGAAGTACCTTGCAAAACTCCTTCCCTCTGTATTCTTTGGTGTGCTTTTTCTGAATTCTATATTTTCTTTGATTTGGTTAGGCAGGTTTCTTGGCTATTGTTGTGTATGTCATTATGGAATTGAACTTGATGGGAAGGAGTCAAGCCTTGGATCCAAAGCTCAGGGTCCTCTTCCTTTCCCCGTAACGAAACAATGATTATTAGAAATTAGCTTGCACATTAAAATCTAGACTAATAGTACTTAAGGGAGCATATAAATATAATTCTAGCACAGTACCATCTTTCTCTGAGGAGAAAGCCTAAATTCTGGCTCCAGTATCCTGTTTCTCCTATTAGCAATGAAAATCTTCCTTGGAGGGGTGTGCAAGGGGAGAAGAGACCAGAGAAGAGACTAGATAAGTATATTCTGTCTCTTTTCTTCCCTCTCCAACTTTTAAACATTTTTATTTAAAGATTCGAGTTCCCAATTTTATTTCTCCCTTCCTCCCTTACCTATCCCCAAACCTGAGATGGTAAGTAATCAGATATAGGTCATACATGTGCAATTATGTAAAACATTTCCATGTTAGTCATTTTGTGCAAGAAGACTTAAAAAGAAACAAAAGTGAAAAAAAAAACCATGTTTCAGTCTGTATTCAATCACTATCAGTTCTTTGTCTGGAAGCAGATAATATGTTTCATCATTAATCTTTTGTGATTGCCTTCAATAATTGTATTGTTGAAAATAGCTAAGTAACCCACAGTTCTTCATTGAACAATATTGATGTTATGTAAAATGTTCTCCTGGTTCTGATCATTTCACTATGTATCAATTCATGTTAAGTCTTTCCAGGTTTTTCTGAAGTCATCTTGCTTGTCATTTCTTACAACATAATATTATTCCATTACAACCATATATCACTTGTTCAGCCATTCCTTAAGTGATAGCTATCCCTTTGATTTCCAATTTTTAGCTACCACAAAAAGAGCTTCTATATTTGTGTACAAGTAAGTCCTTTTCCCTTTTTTGGTTATCTTTGGAATATAGACATAGCAGTAGTATTATCTGCATCAAAGGGTATGCAAGTTTTATAGCCCTTTGGCCATAGTTCCAAATCCCTCCAGAATGTTTGGATCATTTCACAACTCCACCAACAATGCATTGGTGTCCCAGTTTTCCCAGATCCCCTCCAACATTCAACATTTTTCTTTTTTTCATATTAGTTATTAGTAGATGTGAGGTGGTACCTCAGAGTTGTTTTAATTTAATTTATATTTTTCTGATCATTAGTGATTTAGAACATGTTTATATGACTATTGCTTTGATTTCTTTGTCTGAAAATTGCTTGTTCACATCCTTTTACTATTTATCAACAGTATTTTTATGCATTTGATTCAATTTTCTATATATTTGAGAAATGAAACCTTTATCAGAGATACTTGTAAAAAAAAGCATCTTTTCTGCTTTCCTTATAATTTTGATTGCACTGATATTGTTTGTGCAAAAACTTTAAAATTTTTAAATTATTTTACATTTTGTAATGTTCTATCTTCTTTGGCCCCAAATTCTTCCCTTATCCATAAGCCTGACAAATAAACTATTTCAGGCTCTCAATTTGTTGTGATATCACATTTTCTGTGTAAGTCATCTGTTCATTTTGACTTTATCTTACTACATGGTGTTAGGTGTTGGTCTATACTTACTTTCTGTTACACTGCTTTCTAGTTTTCCAAGAATTTTTTGTCCAATAATGAGTTTTTATTCCAGAAGCTTGAATCTTTTATCATATATTAGATTACTGTGGTCATTTACTATAATGTAATATATACTTACCTAATCTATTCCACTGAGCCACCATTCTTAATTCTTAGCTAGTACCAGATTGTTTTGATAATTATCACTTTATAATGAGTTTGAGATCTGGTATGGCTAGATCTTCTTTCATTTGATTTTTCCATTTGATTCCCTTGATATCCATGGACTTTTGTTCTTCCAGATGAATTTTGTTAATATTTTTCTAGCTCTATAAATAACTTTTGATAATTTGATTGGTATGGCACTGCATACAGGCAAAATTGCCATTTTTATTATATTAGCTCTGTCTACCCATGAACAATTAATATTTTTCCAATTGTTTGTGTGAAAAGTGTTTTATAGTTGTGTTCATATAGTTCCTGAGTTTGTCTTGGCAGATAGATTCCCAAGTATTTTATATTGACTACAGTTATTTTAAATGGAATTTCTCTTTCCATCTCTTGCTACTGGACTTTGTTGATAATGTATAGAAATGCGGATCATTTATGTAGATTTATTTTGTATCCTACAACTTTGTTAAAATTGTTAATTATTTCAAGTAGTTTTTTAGTTGATTCTCTAGGATTTCCTAAGTATAAAATATCATCCTCAAGTGATAGTTTTATTTCCCCATTGTCTATTCTAATTATTTTAATTTCTTTTTCTTCTCTTATTGCTATAAACTAACATTTCTAATACATTAAATAATTATTTGGTAATGATATGCCTCCTTTTGAACCATACAATGATATTTCTTTGAGACATCTCTTGCAATACCTATACTAACACCTATACTTGTTTGCAAAGTTCTAGGCTTCATAATACAAACTAAGAGTTCAGATATACAGTGCTCCATAGAAGCTACATTTTACAGTGAACCTTATGCAAATGTTGTCATCAAATAACTAGGATCGCTATTCTCCATAGCTTTCTCCATTTTATTACATATCTCAAGTGACATTATGTTAATGTCATCAAAACTATAAATATTCTTCAATAAAGCCATACCTTTAAAAATGACCCCTAAAATAAAGCAGGAATACCACATAGGTTCAGGCTTACCCAAATTGGAAGATTCATGGATCTCTATCATTCCTCTGGAAGCATTCATGGGTGAATATTCTTTTTCTTCCAACTTTGACTCCATGTCCATCCTAATTCTGTTTTTCTTTTCATATATTGATAATTTAGCTTCAGCCTCTGCGATCTGAAATTTTTTTTAAAAGTTCCTTCATTTTCCAATTATTCCATCTTATTTTTTATTATCTTTACTCGCATACCTCATATTCCTGAGTAGCTGATATTATCTCTGCTCAGTGCATCTTTGCACTATTTGCTCTTCAGTGAACTTACAATTCATTCACTCTTCATATATATTTACCTGAAAATTTCTTGTCTATCCTCTATGGGACAGAAAAAATTGAAGACATTGTCTTTGTCTTTGAGAAATATATAATAATACAGTAATGAAATGGAAGATATATAAATACACACATACAACTAAGAGAAAAATTTAACTGCTCAATGAATTATCAACTCCTTATAATAAAAAGGGACATTGAGGTGATTACTTCCAGGTAGGAGGATATATTGGATATAGAGGATCTATATTCAACTTTTTACAAAAGGGTTGAAGCTGGCAAGATTTGTAGAGACAGAGCTGAGCAAATTGACTTTTCAGGCAGAAGGAAAGGTGTGAGCATGGGCATGGCAGTAGAATGGGACAAAGGGCATTTGGGAAAAAGTCAAGTAAGGCAACATATTGCAATATCAGATTTGTAAAATTGCATTGTGAGGAATAAGCCTGGAAAAACTTATTTGGGGTCAGGCAATGGAAAACTTTGAGTCTGGACTTTCTTTCACTATACAACAGGGATTCATTTCCAGTTTGTGAGCAGAGGACTGATATAATACTAGAGAGCACAAAGACCTTTTACCTGATAGAACCAGTGTCAGCAATCTTTGAGAAATTCTGGAGAAATACCAGAAAGCCTAGAGATGAACAGATATCCTCCAGGTCCAAAAGAAGTAAATTTTTTTTAAAGGAGCTTCTAGAAAATCTATCATAAAATTCTAAAATATAAAAAATCGAAGTGGTGGAGTCAAATGGTGGAGAGGAGACCCGTCTTTATCTGAGCTCTCCATGATGTCCCTCAGCTCCACAACAGATCAAGCCTCTAAACTGGTTTTGGAGTAACAGAACCCACAAATTGTTGGAGTGTAACAAATTTCTAGCAGAAGATAGCTTGGAAGAACTTCAGTAAAGGTCTGTTTCAATCAGCTTGGAGGGAGGCAGGCTGAGCTCAGGCACAGTATAGAGACCCAGGACAGTGTGGGATCCATGTGCCAGGGAATCTGGTGGGAGGAATCTACAGCAGTGTTGGCTACTCTGTCCTGGTTGCAAGCTGGTGGATCAGCAAATTACTGGTGAGACATCCAACACAAATACAAGAGGCAAGTAGTGAGCCTCTGAAGCCCAGAATAACACAGGACTTGGCCACACTTATCCAGCACCAGAAGTCAGCAGCACCAACCCAGTGCAGCTTCCAGAGGAAGCTTGGACAGTCTCCCCTTTGCCCTAAAAGCAGACCTCAACCTTGTAAAAATGAGCAAAAAAGCAATGAGAACTCTGGCCATAAATAATTTTTATGGAGAAAGAGAACAGGCCTCAAACTCTGAGGACACTAAAAGCAGATCATCTGAAGATGAAGCCCCAAAGGGTGATATGAATTGGTTCCTATCTCACAAGGCTCTCTTGGAAGAATTCAAAAAGGATCTTAAAAGAGAGTTAGAAGAGAAATGGGGAAAGGGAATGAGAACATTGCAGGAGAATTTGGAAAAGGAAACAAAGAAATTATCTGAAGAAAACTCCTTACAAAATATATTTAGTGAAATGGAAAAAGAAAACAACTTGAAAAACAGATTTTGTGAAATGAAATCGATGGCTTGCAAATAGGTTAGAATTTAATCATTTAATTTAATAGTAATAGTAATAGAATAGAATAATAGTAATAGAATTTAATAAATTAGAAAAGGAAAGCCACAATAACCAAGAGCCTACTTGACTTGTATGAACATATAACATTCAAAAACCAAGATCTTGGGGCAGCTAGATGGTGCAGTGGATAGAACACCAGCCCTGAAGTCAGGAAGACCTGAGTTCATATCTGACCTCACACACTTAACACTTTCTAGCTATGTGACCCTGGGCAAGTCACTTAATCTCAATCGCCTCGCAAAAAACAAACAAAACAAAACAAAACACAAGATTTTGGTTTAAAATATTTAGCTTAAAATAATTTTCTTTTTTCTCATTACTGTCATTTATATTCCTAACTTTCTGATCCCTTACAGTCAATTTTTAATTTTTCATTCTCAGTGCCTCTCACACCCTATTCCCTGACCTAGTTATTTGCAAGTACTTTGCATCTTAGCAACTTTCCCAAGCCATTCAATTAAACTCACAGTTTATGTACATAAACTATTACTTCCACCTCTGTGCTTTTGCCTACTCCATTTCTCTCACCTGGAATGCTTTTCATAATAGCACCTACTTTTCTGGATAAATGAAAAGTTCGAATGAGATAATGATTGCAAAATACTCAGCACAGTGCTTGGCACAAAATAAGTGCTATATAAATGTTTGTTGTCATCATTATTCTTCTTTTTCCCTGTCTTTCTATCAATCCAGCCACATCAATTCCTTCAAAGCCAAACTTTAAAAATCTTATGTATCACCAAAATACTTTCCAGAATTATCTATTCTTCTTTCTTTCTGAGCTTAAGAATTCAAATGGGAAACTAAATAAACTAGCTATATGTTTTTTAGCATATTATTAGCTGAGTCATGCTGGGTATTCATATACATAAAATTAACTAATATGGTGCTAGAGAGTTGGAATAAATATTTTCAAGGCTATTACTAACTCTTATGGTATTGTTTATATGTTATCAAGTTTGCTTTCTATGATCTAGGAAAGCCATTATAAGCAGAGTAGTAGTTGTAAAGATTAAGGAAGATAGTTTGATCTTTAGAGAATGATTTGAAAGCACTGAGGCATCAACCATTTCCCATTCAATTATGTCATCATGACAAATATCTACTTTTTTTTTTTAAATTGCTGAGACAATTGGGGTTAAGTGACTTGCCCAGGGTCACACAGCTAAGAAGTGTTAAGTGTCTGAGACCAGATTTGAACTCAGGTCCTCCTGAATTCAGGGCTGGTACTCTATCTACTGCACCACCTAGCTGCCCCAAATCTACTTTTTCAATAGATGGGAATGAATCATTTAAGATCTTGACTTGGAAACACACTTATGAATCAGTAATGATTTCATATTGCTAATAGCACTTGAAAAGAATATTTTGCTTGAAAAGAATTTTTAAAAATTCTTCCCTTACTCAGAATTCTTAGGAAAAAAAGGAAGTGGCAAAAAGAATTGGCATTCATTCTCTTCAAAAGTATTCTTGTTTTTGACTTTGCACCAAAACTACCACCCACTCTCAAGTTGGGAACATTGCTTTTATTCCTTTCCTATATATCTTCTTCTTTTTCTTTTCTCCCCTTTTTCCTTCTCCTCCTTTCTTTCCTCTTTTTCCCCTTTTCTCCTTTTTCCCTCCTCTTTTCTTCTTCCTTCTCCTCCCTTCTTCTCCTTTTCCTCCTTTCTTCCTCCTCTTCCTAATTTCTTGTATCCCACAACATCCAGGAGATTGCATACAAACAAGTCTTCTAGAAATCATTGTGTAATAGAAATGGTAAAAGTGCCCATGAAGTGAACAGTCTCACCGTGGCATATGCTGTTTTGAGGAATTCCATATCTTTCTGAACTTTATTTTTCAGAGCACTTTTTGTTGCTAGCTCCCTTTTTTTGAATTCGATTTCTCTGGAAAAAGAAAAACCAATAATGTGTTATAAGTGGAGAGAGTGATAAACTTGAGAGTCAAGAGGCTTGGGTTCTAATACATTGGATTACATTAACAGCAACTTGTATAATTTCCATACTGACATCGGTTATTTGCTTCTGTATTACTCTTATTATTTTATCCATTCATCTCTATAGCTGCATCCTTTCTCTTTTATTCGGAGAATATGTGTTTCTATGCGCTATTTTATACTAGTTTTATTTTCCCTGCTGCTCTCATTACTTTGCAGAAATATTGGCATTTTTCCTTTATATCAACAATCTAGAATTTATTCAGACATCTTTCATTTGTCAGGCATTTCATGCTTCTCAAGGTTTTTGGAATATTATGCTACTATAAATATATTTGAACATGTACTACATTTCCTCCATTTGGTATATTCCCAATAAAGGGAATATGTCAGAGACATAAGGTTGTACACTGTAAATTTTATTAGCTTGAAGAGAATATTGCTAGATTGCACTCTAAAGACATTTTATTATTTTTCAATGCTATTTGTAGTAGATGATAGTATACCTGGTTCTCCAGAGTGATGCCAGAGTTGAAGCTTCATAATTTGGGGGTTCCTTTTCAGTAATTTTGTTAGTTTTACTTCTTTCCTTTAGAAGGGAATCATTTTTAGAAAGAGATATTAAAATATAATTTTAAAGGGAACAAAAGCAAACCTTTTTTAAATACTAATTTGAGACAACTCAGCATGAATTTTTAATCTCTGTAACTCAAAATGATTTTTCAAAATTTAAAGAGCAAGTATGGCCCAAAGTGGAGATGTGAGAAGCAATTGCCTTCTCAATTCCATTGCAGAGACCTTGATAGTATACAGATGTGGGATATTACATTTTCAGACAGTTTTCAATGTAGTGATTGGTTTTGCTGATTGTTTCCCTTCCTTTTTTGTTATTTAAAAATATTATTTCTTATAAGGGATGGGTTCCTGGGAGGAAGAAAGAGATGCTGGGAGAAATTCTGATGATTGTGGAAAACAAAAGATATCTATAAAAATTAAGAAAAAAAACTTTTAAAAATTGAGGCTATTTTAATAGTATAGGCAAAAGATTGTATGACCCTGAACTAGGATAACAGTGTTTATGTGAGCAGAAAAAAAGATGCCAGAGATGTTATAGAGGCAGAAGTGGCAAGATAAGTTAATTTATATAAACTAAATGAGGGAGAATAACGAGTTTGGAGATGACTTTTAGGAAATAAATGGATGACTAGAAAGAAGGTAGTGCCCTCAAAAGAGGAAAATTTGGTGGACTAATAATAAGATTTGGAGAAAGATAATGACTTCCAATTTGTATATATTGGTACATGAGGGACTTAATTAATGCATATTGATTGTATGGTTCTGCAGCTCAGGAGATTGATTCTTTCTGAATCTATGGATTTTGGAGTAGTCTTTGAAATTTTCAGGGAAAAATTATCATTTAACTGGATAATTAACTGGAGCTAATGAGATCATCAAGAATGAAGGTGTAGGGTGAGAAAAAATTACATGAAGCAGAATGCGAGAAGACACCCAGATTTAATGAGTGGGAGACAGTGATCCAGGATAGAAGAATGAAATATGATCAATTAATAGTAGAAACATCAGGAGAGAGGCAGCTAGGTGGCGCAGTGGTTAGAGCACCAGCCCTGAAGTCAGGAGGACCTGAGTTCAAATCTGATCTCAGACACTTCCTAGCTGTGTGACTCTAGGCAAGTCACTTAACCCCAATTGCCTCAGCAAAAAGCAAAAAAAAAATTAAATTAAAAAAAAAAAGAAACATCAGGAGAGAATAGAGTAATCAAAGGAGAGAAAGTAACCTATATGTGGAAGGGAAGATCCACAGTGCAAGACGTGGTAGAGAGGCAAAGAACTACAAAGTTTGAGAAAAGACCATCAGATTTAATTAATAGTTATAATATTGTTAGTAAACTATAGGTCAAAATTATTAGTAAAAAATGGAAAAAGAATTAGAAATTAAAGGGGCCTACCAATTCTCTATTTCAAACTGTATCATAAAGCATTCATCATCAAAATTATCTGGTAGTGGTTTTAGTGATCTAAAAAAAAATAAAAGGGAGATGGGTAGAATAGACTGAATAATCAAGACCTTAGAAACAAACCCAGAAGTCCAATAATCAGTGAGCCTGAGAACATGAATGACTTGGGGGCAGAGGCGGGGGGGCAGAGAGGATTCTGTTTTAGAAAAACTATAGGGAAAATGGCAAAGAAGTTGGACAATAATTAGGTTTAGAATAGCGTCATACAGTATTTATAAGCTCTGGTAAAATAAACAGTTTAAAATGAAAAAAATATTTAAACATCATGGAAAAATAGAAGTTTCTTTCAATATATGAGTCAGGAAGACATTTGCAACAAAATAAGGTATAAAGGTCATCATAAAAACTAGTCAATTTTACCTATGTAACATTAATAAACTTTTGAGCAGAATCAATATAACTTATAAAAGAAGATGAAACTTTAAACTGGGAATATCTTTTGCATTCTCAGTTGAAAAGTTTGCTTTTTGAGGTTAAAGGAATTAGAGTAGGTAATGAGGAAACCAAATTATCACTCTTTGCCGATGATATGATGGTATACTTAGAGAACCTTAGAGACAACCAAAAAACTACTAGAAACAATTCACAACTTTAGCAAAGGCAGGATACAAAATAAATCCACATAAATCATCAGCATTTTTATATATTACCAACAAAGTTCAGCAGCAAGAGATACAAAAAGAAATTCCATTCAAAATAACTGTTGATAGTATAAAATATTTGGGAATCTATTTGCCAAGGGAAAGTCAGGAACTATACAAACTAAACTACAAAGCACTTTCCACACAAATAAAGTCAGAACTAATCAGTTGGAAAAACATCAAGTGCTGATGGGTAAGCCGAGAGAATATAATAAAAATGACAGTACTACCCAAACTAATTTACTTACTTAGTGCCATACCAATCAAACTCCCAAGAAATTATTTTACAAATCTAGAAAAAATAATACCAAAGTTCAATTGGAAGAACAAAAAGTCAAGAATTTCAAAGGAATTAATGGAAAAAAAAGCTGATCAAGATGGCTTAGCTATTCCAGATTTAAAACTATATTATAAAGCAGTGGTCATCAAAACCATTTGGTACCGGCTAAGAAATAGAGCAGTCGATCAGTGGCATAGGATAGAATCACAGGACAAACTAGACAATACTATAGCAATTTAGTGTTTGATAAACCCAAATTTTGGGTTTATCCAGCTTTTGGGATAAGTACTCACTATTTCACAAAAACTGCTGGGAAAATTGGAAACTAGTGTGGAAGAAATTAGGGCTTGACCCATACCTAACACCACATACCAAGATAAGACTTAAATGGGTTCATGATTTAGACATAAAGAGTGATATTATAAGCAAATTAGAGGAACATAGGATAGTTTACCTCTCAGACCTGTGGAGATGGAAGGAATTTGTGTCCAAAGAACTTTTCACTGAACACCAGATAGATAATTTTGATTATATTAAGTTAAAAAGGTTTTGTACAAACAAAACTAATGCAGACAAGATCAGGAGGGAAGCAATAAATTGGGAAATCATCTTTACATTTAAGGGTTCTGATAAAGGATTATTATTATTATTTTTTTTTTGCTTAGGCAATTGGGGTTAAGTGACTTGGCCAGGGTCACACAGCTAGGGAATGTTAAGTGTCTGAGACCACATTTGAACTCAGGTCCTCCTAACTTCAGGGCTGATGCTCTATCCACTGCGCCACCTAACTACCCCCAAAGGATTCATTTCTAAAATATATAGAGAATTGACTCAAATTTATAAGAATCCAAGCCATCCTCTAATTGATAAATGGTCAAAGGATATGAACAATTTTCAGATGAAGAAATTAAAATGATTTCTAGTCACATGAAAAGCTGCTCCAAATCACTGTTGATCAGAAAAATACAAATTAAGACAACTCTGAGGTACCATTACACACTAGTCAGATTGGCTAAAATGACAGGAAAAGAAAATGTCGAATGCTGGAGGGGATGTGGGAAAAGTGGGACACTGATACATTGTTGGTGGATCTGTGAATGGATCCAACCATTCTGGAGATCCAACCATAGTTCCAACCAAATAGTTTGGAACTCTGCTCAAAAAGTTATCAAACTATGCATACCCTTTGACCCAGCAGTGTTTCTATTGGGCTTATATCCCAAAGAGATCTTAAAGGAAGGAAAGGGCCCCACATGTGCAAGATTGTTTGTGGCAGCTCTTTTTTGTAGTGGCTAGAAACTGGAAACTGATTGGATGCCCATCAATTGGAGAATGGCTGAACAAATCATAGTATATGAATGTTATGGAATATTATTGTTCTGTGAGAAACGACCAGCAGGACGATTTCAGAGAGGCCTGGAGAGACCTACATGAACTGATGCTGAGTGAAATCAGCAGAACCAGAAGATCTTATACACGACAAAACCAAGACTATATGATGATCAATTCTGAAGGACATGGTTCTCTTCAACAGTGAGATGATTCAAATCAGTTCCAATTGTCCAGTGATGAAGAAAGCCATAAACACCCAGAGAGAGGAATCTGAATGTGGACAACAACATAGCATTTTCACGCTTTCTGTTGATGTTTGCTTGCATTTTATTTTCCTTCTCAGGTGGGGAGATGGCAATTGAACTCACAGGAGCTAATGGGATCACCAAGAAAGCTGTAGTGAAGAGAGGAGAGCAACAGGACTCACAATTGGTGGGCACAACTGGGATGGATACTCCAAAGCAGAGATTGAAATGGACTGGTCATGTGAGGCAGGAAAGGGACACATGGGAACCTAGGGAGAAAGACCATCCAAGAGAAGAAAAGGATTGATGGTGTCAAAGGTTGCGGAGAGATCAAGACATGAAATAAAAATTAGATTTAAAACAAAGGAATCAGTGGTAAGTTGAGAGTGCCATTTCAGTCCTGTAGAAAATGACAGATTCAAAGAATTCAGAAATGCAGAATGATACTGAATGAAATAACAACAGATTATTATAAATAACTAAAATTAATATAGACAAAAACATCACTGAAAGGTTGCCATTCTCTTAATTGTATTGAAAAATGCTAGCACCAAGGAAAAGAGAAAAGGAAAAAGTTCTCTCCACTTAGTAGAGTAGCTAAAGAATACAGTTATAGAATGTTGCATGCTGTGTCAGATACAATTATATTGGCAGGTGTTGTTAACTGCTTGTTTATTTTTTTTTGAGGGTCACAGAGCTAAGACATGTTAAGTGTCTGAGGTCAGATTTGAACTCAACTTCTCCTGACTTCAGGGCTGGTGCTCTATCCACTCCACCACCTAGCTGCCCAACTGCTTGTTTATTTAATAATGTATGTATATATGTATATATTATATTTATATGTGTGTATATAACATACACTCCAAGGAACTGCTCAGTGGTAATTGTATGGATATAAATCTGGAAAAGATCAGGCTGTGAAAATAAAATGCATCAATATAATTATAAAAAAAAAAAACCAGTGTGATAAGTTTCTAGATTTTACTAGCATGTTTCAGACTATTGCAATTAGGAACAGAGATTTGTTTTACAAACAATAATTATTTTTAATAATGGAGAATAATGAACTAATTGAGCTTTTACATCCTTTATAGGTATTTCATTTAATACCTGTTTGGCTGAATCAAGGAAACATCTTTTCCTTTCTTCCTCTTTCATTAGGTATTTGATGAGTTGCTTGGTGTTCTCAGGTGACTCTCGTCCAATTTGAATCCTAGTCACATAATAGCTCAAGTTTTATGTCCATAGAATAGTAATAGGAACAAATTGAACAGGCAAATATGTCAGCTTTCAGGTTTCCAAAAATCTTTTTGGACTGATTAGCATTTAATTATCAAGAGAATATTAATTCATTGCTAAAGATAATTCAATAAAATTGAATTATAAGAAAAGCTCAAACCATAAAGTAGGCTATAAACATCTCCATTTATGAAGCAGAGATGTGACTGGGCACTCTGACCAAGAGTACAAATGGATCCTAAAAGTCTAATTGTTTGTTATACAAAATAAAGTTATTCACATTTAACAACAAAACCCAAAAAACTGCAGAGAGAAATGCTTATTCCATAATCTTTCTTTTCTTCCATGTTTGCTATTTTTCATAAATTGAATAAAATTTCAATACAAAAGATAAAAGTAGCAATTTTTTTGTATGATAATGAATGCAGGAAATGTATTTACCAAACACTATGTTCCATTTTTTTAAAAGTAGAGTCAATTTCTTCTTTGGTTAATCCTATTAGACTTGTGCCATTGACATTAATGATTTGGTCAAATAGTTGGAACCTGAAAAATACAAAGACTTTCTCTTAAGAGGGGACAGGAATAAGGGTAATACAGAAATGGTTGTACATGTTGAGGTGAACTGTGATCAAGAAGCTCTTTGCCTTAGACTTGATAGAGAACATTAATATTTTCTTTCAAGTTAATATATTATCAATGGTTAGTTTCATTTGGAAAATTTTTTGTCAGAGTCAGAGTGTCAGCTCAGAACCTGATTTCTATGAATACTTGGCAACATGTTGGAATTTCTTACTGTAACCTTTTTTCATCTAATTGCTTATGAATTGTTTCTGGTAGTACTTTGTAGGTTCAAATAAGTATTATATCTAGGAAGCCTAGACTTGAATTAGGAATTGATTGTACCCCTGTCAAACCCTAATTATCTATACTTATTTTCCAAGAAACAAGGCTATTCTATCTTCTCAACTAGCTCAAAAAGCTGAGAAACTTTATGTATATGTATCAGATAGGTTCTGTACAGCCCCTAAAAACCTTACAAA
>JAJPUD010020160.1:0-25218 GCA_023553655.1 Myrmecobius fasciatus
CAAGGCAAATTAGGAGAAGAATTAAAAAGGGTTAGCAGAGTTAGGAATGATATGTGTGTGTATGTGTATGTATATGTATACATCTACATATGTATATATAAATATGCCCTTTCTTAACCATAGCCTGCTTGTGGATGAGGGGAGATGAAATGGGGGGAAAAGAATAAAGTAAAAAAGGTGAGCTGTAGAGGACAAAAGAACAATTTACAAGGAAATAAAGATGGATACTAGTGAATATAATTTCTTCTACAAATATATATACTTCCCTGAACTGACATTTGTTATTTGTAGAGGGCCAGTATTGAATAAGTCCATGTATAGGAAGAATCCAGTCCAGGTATTGTTTGAGACCTGCTCTCCGTAAGAGTGCACAGTTCAAAGCATTGGCTCACCACCTCCCTTAACCATCAATGAAAGATAATCTTGATGAAGAATACATGTGAAAGGAACAAGGCATCACAACTAGGCTATTTACCACTGTTCCGATAAATGCATTATTTAGCTGCTGCTATTTCCGACTGCTACGAGAGATACATCGTTAATGTCAGACTGAAATGTCGAAGTATGGTCTATAGATTAACTCTGAAATGCACATGATGCCGCCTGGAAGAGGAGAGAAACTCAGGCTCTCAAATTAATAAATGAAAAATGCACGCCATATTCTCCACCTGGTTTGTGCATATCGATCATACCCACACTCTCCATATTCATTGGAGCTGGACTCCAACAGTTGGAGGCTGAACAAGGGACTTGAATGACCTGGCAGAGGAGAATGACTCTTGGTGAGGTCAACAATTTAAAAAAAAAGAAGGTAGGGGCAGCTAGGAGGCACAGTGGATAGAGTATCAGTCCTGAATTCAGGAGGACCTGAGTTCAAATCTATCTCAGGCACTTAATTCTTCCTAGCTGTGTGACCCTGGGCAAGTCACTTAACCCCAATTGCCTCAGCAAAAAAAAAAAAAAAAAGAAGAAGAAGAAGAAGGTAAGCAAGAAGAGAAAGTTTATCACCAGGCTAACATGAGGATTAGGATATAAGAAATAAGATATGATATAAAATAAAAGATATAAGATTGATTGTTATCCAGCTGATATCAATATAGTGTACATTTTGAATTGGAATAGGGCAAAATCAATCAGGTGGCAGGGACAGAGAGACATCCTTTAAAGAAATCAGGCAAAAATATTTTAACATAATTAACATGTAGTGGATATCCTGCCATCTAGGGGAGGGGTGGGGAGTTGGGGGGAAAAATTTGTAACGGAAAGCTATGTAAGGGTTATTGTTGAAGAATTACCCACACATATGTTATGCAAATAAAATAAAAAATTTAAAAAAAAAAGAAATCAGGCAAAGATCCAATGAGACTTTGACTTTGTTCACCATGAGGAGGCAACTTAAATTTTATTGAAACAACTTGCCCTTGAAAATGCTAATGCTGATTGTAAAAAAGTATTAGCGGGGGAAAAAACAAAAATGTCTTTAGTAGAAATGATCCCAAAGTGTCAGAATTTGGGGCCTTCCACTTTTCAAGCTGCGGTAATGACTGCTGCTCAACATCAGGACAAAGCTCGATAATCAGGATTTTTCAACTTTTTGTAGAAGCTATGATTATGGACAATTGGGTCATGTGAGGGAAAATTGTATTATCCAAAAGGTTGTACCTCATCGAGGTTCAGCAGATAAGCCTTTGACTTTATGTCGAAAATGCAGAAAGGGCAGACACTGGGCTTCTGAATGTCCCCTCAGAATGATAGGGAAGCTAATCTGATCTTGGAAAAGCATTCTGGGGCTAGCTCCAGCCCGGTCAGACAAGGGGAGCTGAACCCAAGTGCCTGAAAACAATATCTTAAATCTGACTTACTGACGGTACGAGCTTTATTGCATGCTATCCAGGGAAGTACTGTTCTTGATTTGTCCCCTCGATGTCACATCAAATGACTGACAAAATGGGAATATGTTCTCTCACCCCTGGAGGTCCTCTTTCCTCTGGTATGCTAGGTCTCATTTGAGGATGCAGTTCCCAGTCATCGCTAGGGCTCATGGTTGTATCTGGAGCAGAAGATGCTGATTTGGGGAGAGGGGGGGAGAGAATATGTATTCTTTGCTATGCTGTTCCTCACTGGGATATTTTCATAAAAAAGGGGGGAAAGAATCACAGTTCCTAATAATACCTTACAAAAGAGTAGGAAAAGAATATTTTAAAAGTGGGGTTATTAATTGGATAAGACTGCATTTGAATTTGGGAACATCTAATTGACAAAATTATTCAAAATTTTAAGAGGAGATTCTAATCCTAATTCAAAAAGAAGAGTGGCTAAGGAAACTGAGGAACAGCTGCAAACAGTAGACAGTATTTACACATGCTACTAACAAACCTCTTTATATATACATATATATAATATTTATATAATATTTATATATTATATTTATATATAATATAGTGGAATATATATATAATATATATATATTAATTCCACTGACTTCTAAATAAGTTTTTAACACCCCATTTGAATCTGCACGGCAGAATGAGTTATATGCAATTATTGCTGCACTGTATACTTTTCAAGAACGGCTTTTTTCAGATAGCAAATATGCTGTTTATGTGGTTAATAATGTAGAAACAGCCCCTGTCCTGCAGCCCCTACTGGTTAAATGAGATTCCTTTCATATCAATTGCTTCTATTGTTTTAAAGACTGGTTTGTGTTCGCACAATGATAATAACTGAGTAGTTTTTATTTTTCAAGTTTTTATGGCTTTTGGCAAAGTTAGAACAATCCTCTTCCATGTCACTTTGGTCTGTGTCTCTGTCTCTGTGCAGAATGTCTGCTCATTTTTGTTCTGTGAGCTAGATTTTGTCACCTGGAAAGATTGCTTAGCATCCCTGATTCCCACCTAAAAAAGGGGAAAAGTCTGACATTTTTTTTTCCTGTGGACCCCAGTTCTGGTCACTCTGGGGGCTACAGAAATAAAGTTAGCTAATTAAAATTACAGAACTGCAAAAATGACCAAGGTTTTGAGAGAATGATTAAGAAATTTGACAACTGGTCATTCTAAGATTGCAACAACAACAAAAAACACAAATGGGAAAATGGCAACTTTTTGGCAACTCCTCTTTGACTTCTCTCGTCTGGAGTCTCCTATTTCATGGGAAAAGCACGCCGGAAATAAGGGACCCTCTCCACAACCCCGATCCCTCAGCATGCTCCACTCCCCAGAGTCCTGAGTATATCTCAGTTGTGGGGACTGCTAACAAGATCAATATAGCCCCAATCCCTCTATTTGCTAACTCCTTTCATCTCAGATCAGATTAAGAGAATGCTAAAATACTGTAGGGAAACACAAATTCAGCCTCCCCTGTAGAAATGGGAAAGCAGCAACAGCCATTGGGACCCACACAACCTTGCCCAAACACCTCCCCAACCCAACTTGGGAGAATGGGGATAGAGTGGAGGTCAGGCTCCATGGTCAGCATTCCCTGAGCCCTGGCACCTAAAACTACCATCTAAAGGAGATCCTGGCACGTCACCTCAGCCTTCAGCAGGTTCTGTCCAGCAACTGCCTGGGAAGAATCTGGGTGCCTCTGGCAGCACCCAGCAAAGCAGTGTGAGCTGAGAAAGCCAGTCAGGTTCTGCATTTGGTAAGCCCGCCGTTCTCTGTTTTAGTTGCAGAAATGTATTAGCTATGTAATTTATGGCAAATTATTTTATCTCTGCCCAATTTTCTGATTTGTAAAGAGAAATAATGATTGTTATCATGAAGATCACATGAGGGCAAAAGAGCTTAGCATAAAACATGCTATGTGAATGTTTTCTTTATTGGATATAATTGCTTATTTGTTAACTTTACATGGGTTTTTTAGATGTGACAACATACAATGTCAATGTTGAGTGCTGGGAGCCAAAGACCCTGCGTGGAATGACAAGGTCTCCACAGGGCCTGATTCTCATATGTGCAAGGCAACATGAAGAAGCCCCCACAGAACTAAGCATTCAGGGATACATTTGGTTAATGATTATCTCCTTAATTTCCAGGAGTTTTTAGCATAGCTGTATGTACATACCCATCCATCACAATGAGGCTGAGCACACCCCCAAAAAAGCCCCTTTGTATTTTCTGCCCAAACGTGAAAGGTTTCTTTACTAGTGAAGCATTAAACAAACTTAGAGACTGGGAAACTTGGGAAATTGATAGCTTTCCCCAAAAACCGCAAAAGAAATCTCCAGTTACTCCCTCTTGTTTGAGACAATTCCAGATCCAATCAGCCTGACCCTTCTCTCCCCTATACAGAGCTTACATGAATAATGATATGATGAAAAGAACAGTAAACATCAGTGATAGATGGACACATTGGTAGCAAGTAAGTCATGGGAAAAAAGTAAGAGAAGCAGGCCACTGCATGGTTTACTGACCCCTGCACAAAAACAAGCTATTGTAGGAGTGATTAATAAATGGGCTGAGGGAGATAAGTTCTTGAGAAAAAAAATGTTTCTATTCTAAAAAATCTTATGACCATGTTAAAAATTAAAAAGCATTGTCTAAGTCTTGAAATAAGTAAATATGATATTTTTAGAGAAGCTCATGTCCTGCCAGATATGACATGATGACCACAAGGTACATTTACCTTTAGTTAAAGTTTCACTATTGTTATACTGTTTGATGAATTTACTCTTACATTGTTTTTTTCTAAGAAGCATTGCACCTGGGGCCCTGGGAATTTCTGGGCCCCAAGAAGATTTTGTAATCCTAGCCAAATAATTGTCCTATCTCTAATGAACCCTAACTTTGTAAGACTATAAAAATCACAAGCTTTCTTGAATAATTGGAACAAGCTTTTGCCAATAAATCGAACTTGATGACCACACCATAGAGTGTGCTGTCTCTTGTTCCACTTCGCTGACTCCAGCCCTCCATTCAAGAACCTAGTTCCCCATGGAGGCTGGCCCTCCGCAGTTGAGATAAATGATTTGTGTGTGTGTGTGTGTGTGTATAAACTAAATTAAGCAAATTCAACTAAATTAAGGCCTCTCCAGGAATAGGAGAATAGTACCTAGAGGAAAGAGAGCTTCTTTCTCTTTTTTTCCCCTTCCCTGATTGAAGCAGGGATATATGGACAAAAGGGTGAGAAGAGAAAGAAAACATACATAATTCAGTGAAGTTTATTATTTAAAATATGATAGTAAATGCAATTTTAAAGGAAAGCCCACTAAAAGGATATCTAAATTGTAATCTATTTGCACTGTGTTTACAGAAGATTTAAAAGTTTGGGAACTATAAGAAAACAAAAAGCAGTTCACTACTAATTTAAAAAGTCTGACAATGGGGCAGCTAGGTGATCCAATGGATAGAGTACCAGCCCTGAAGTCTGGAGGACCTGAGTTCAAAATTCCTAGCTGTGACACCTTGAACAAATCACTTGACCCCAACTGGCTCAGGGGAGAAAAAAACTGACAATAGCCTGATTTTGAGTTATAGTCAGACTTTTGAGGGCCCTGCCAGGAAAAAAAAAAAAAAATGGCACCTTGACTCTCCTGGCTCACAGAGAAATGATTTGAATTGGAAAATTTTCAAATGGCAGTTCAGTCTGGAACATGTAGTTGGAATTTAGGGAATCTCATGAACTAAAGTTAAGTCAATTTTAAAATCTGTTCTATCTCAATTTTTAAAAAATGTCTTGTTTTCTCCAGAAATCAAAAGGGAAACCTATTTAAGGAAATGGAAATTCTCCCTGAGACCTTCCAAAGCTCAACAGCTTGGAGACAGAATAAATTTAACAACTAAAAGAAGGTGGAAAGCTTATTTAATCTCACTAATCCCATTTTATAATGTTTTGTAAATATAATTTAGGGGATTAGGTATTTTCATCTTTGCTAGAAAATTAAGAGGAAATTACAGATAAGACTCTCTTAGGAAAAATCTAAAATTAACTAAATTATTTGGAATCACATTAAACCTAAAATTGGTAATCGATGTGTGTGGAATAAGAGGGAGGAAGTGAAAGCCTTCTCAGTTGGCCTTCAAGTATAAGAGTGTGCATCACCTTTTTTCCCCTTCACAGAGTGGGGGGAGGTAGCCAACAGCACAGAATAGTGGGGGTGGGCAATAGCAAGCTCAGCCCCTTCTCTGGGGTCTCTGTCAACTCCCCTTAAATTGTAAGCTTACCAGTTTTCTTGAAACTATCAGGGTAAACAAAGTCATCAATCCTGAGAAATGAGCCTGTCTAGGATATAGAGTTCCTAAACAAGAAATGTGTTTACTAAGAATCTGTAAGCCTGTATAATGATTGATCCTTTGCACCGGGATAAGTTTAAACATATAAAACAAGTTAAACAAAATTTACAATGTGTGTAACTCCTGGTAAACTCTTAAAAAATAATTTATCTAGTCCTAAGCTGCAATAAATAGAATTGCTATTAGAGATAAAATCTCTTGGGACTGTAACTTTTATTCTTTTGTGTTTTGAATTTAATTGCCTGATCATTTAATTACCCACCATTTGAGAGATATATCATAAGCTACTCAGAGAAATGTGATCCTGAACTGTTACAGGTGGAGGTCTGTATCTGGACCAGAGTTAGGACAACCTTGACCTCTGCTCAAGGTGGGATCCTTCTGACTCAGTTTCTCAATTTTGTCTCCTTGAATAAGAACCCACCTGATTGTTCCTGAGTCTGGCTATAGAGTGGAACTGTTATAATTGGATATCAAACTGAGTTAAGGATATTTTATCCTGTCATGTGTATGCTCCCAGGCTGAGGCCTGAAGAACCAGTTCTGATGGCATTATAATCTTACCTCTGTATTTTCCTCCTCTAACAAATTTCTATAATCAGAACAAATGGTCGATAGAAGCCAGGAGCACAATTAAATTATGTAATAGCTTGCTGATTTCAATCTGAAAATGCATAGTCATCATATCCTCAATAATTGGGTGAATGAGTATTTAGTCTAGCCACCTATTTGTTACTAAATGTTTGTCTGTAGGAAATAAAGTGAGAACAATTAACATAATCATCTGTAAGACCTGTTATGTTATTGATTATTGAAACTAAAGCTAAAACATCTTTAATATTTGTATATACTGTGTCCTGTGACATAAATTATATTTCTTTACATGAAAAGTTGTTGGCCAATCTAGATTGTCCTCTCTACGTCTTATAGAAGTTCCTGTGGGTTTGTCTTTTTATCTCAGATTATCCTAACCTCTATTTTTTAGATTTGGTTTTTAATTCTAGATTTCGCTCAGTTACAGCTGCATTAACCATCTTCAAGAGCTGAATCGACCGCTGGATGCTTCAATCAGTTCCAGCTTACCACCCCCTCCACAAAAGACTGGGACCCTGTAGATGACTCAGTTCTATGCCCATTCTCAGCAGGAAGTAGTTTCAGAAGATGAGATCATTGTCCCTGCCCTCAGAGGATTTTGGGGCCTATTGGTTTAGGGAAGAATTGGAACTGGTTATTGAATGGACTTCAAATATATTGTAACAGAAATTTGGAAACTCGATTACAACTAGCTGGTGATTCTAGATTAACTCATGTATGTGTAACTCCACAGAGATGGGATAATGACATCTCCAATGTGATATACTTCGAATAAGGAACAGAAAAAAAAAAAAAAAAAAAAGGAGCTATACACGAGACCAACCTCACCTGGGATGTATCTCCACTGCTTAAGAAAATATGGCAGGAAGTTGCGTCCCTGGAATTGATCCTGATAGCATAGGGAGCCAAGTGTTTGAGTGGTTAAAAAGGTCAATCCTGTAAGTAATCTGACTTCATGCCTTTGCATTTTGCTCCTCTTGCATGTGTCATTCTTATACTCACTGGCTTAGCCCCTTGTGCTTTCCCCCATGTTTTTCAATCATTGTCAACTACGGGAACTGAAGTTCACAGGCTTCCCCTTCTGAATAAAAAAGGGGGAAATGTAGAAGGGCAGCATTGAATAAATCCATGTACAGGAAGAGTCCCAGCTCAGATATTACTTGAGACCTGCTTTCTGTATGGGCACACAGTTCAAAGCATAGGCTCACCTCCCATAACAATAAATGAAAGACATGCTGGAGATAAATTCGGGGTAATCTTGAATGCATGTGACAGGAACAAGGCAGCACAGCTATGCTATTTGTGACTGTTATGATAAAGGCATTGTTATCAGTTACTGCTATTTACTGTGGTTGTGATACATTGTAATTGTTGCTATTTGGGACTCATGATACATTGTTATTGTCTGTTACTGTTATTTGGGACTCTTGTGATACATTGTTATTGTCAGTTGCTATTTATGTGTTTGATAGATACATTGTCATCGCTAGTGGCTATTTACAACTATTATGATACATTGTTATTGCTAGTTAATGTCAATGTGGTTTATACATTAACCCTGAAATATACCAAGTGCCACCTGGAGGTAGCTGACGTTAATGCAGCACTAGCTTAAGGAGTATATAATAAATGAAAACTGCAAAGCAAATCTTTCCACCCGACTCATGGATACTTATCATACCCAGCCACACTCTTGATATTCATTGGAACAGGACTTCAACAGTTGTTATATATTTTGAATCCTCCCTGATGTTCTGCTGGGTACATGACAATGTTCTCGTGTTTTGTTTCATTTTGTTTTGTTTTCCTTTTCTGTTTTTCTTTTTGCTTATTCTCTTTAAATAAAATTTGAAAAAATTTTCAAGTTCCTCCAGTGCTCAAGTACTCACAAAAATATGACAGCTAACATTTATATATACAATGACTCCATTGCAAAGTTTACCTAATCCTTCATTTGAACATCCCTATAGGTGCTGTCATTAGCATTTTAGAGATAAGAAAACTGAGGCTAGAGATTAGGATCATACTGCTAATAAGCAGGATTCAAAAACTCAGAACTTCCAGGCTCAAAATCCAGCATTCTTTTTGTTCACTGGGCCACCTGGCTGCCATGCAGTGAAATTGGGGCCAGCACAATTTTTAAATCCTCCTCTTGGCTTCTCAAGCCTTTCCCACCATGAACCACCCACTTCCGAGATCTCTTCTCTGTAGGTTTTCAAGGTGCTACTTTCTCCTGATTTCCCTCTTCCACCTCCTCTCCTTTGGTGGAATGTCCATTAACTGTGGGGGTCCCCTCCTAAAGGGACCATCTCAAGCCCTCCTTTCTTCCTCTGTACTACTTCATTGGAAGAGCTGCTATCTCTATACAAATGATCTTCAAATTCATTTATCCAGCCCTAAATCTCTTTCCCAGCCTTTGGTCTCGAGAACCAATTGCCTATTAAACATCTTCAAGTGGGTCACCCCAGCTGTTCCAAATTCAACATATCCCAAACTCTCCCCCTCTTCCCAAATTCCCTATTGAGGAAGTTGAGAGCACTTACAGCTTGGGTGTCATCCTCAACTGCTCACTCTCCACCACCACCCCAAAATCCAACCTATTACTTGACTCAACTTCTCTGGGCCTTTACCACCTCACACCTGGGTTGTCCCAATAGCCTGCTGAGTAGCCTTTCTATCTCAAGTACCCTTCACTCCAATTCATCCTTCACCCACCTGCCAAGGTCATTTACCTCACAGGAAATTTTAATGATATTGCTCTCCCTACTCAGGAAATTCCAGTGGGACCCCCATTAACTCCAGGATCAAATCTTTAAGTCTCTCTTGTTCATTTGGCTATTTGAGACAATAGGGGTTGTGACTTACCTGTTGTCCCACAGCCAGGAAGCACCTGGGGCCAGATTTGAACTCAGGTACTCCTGACCCCAGGGCCAGAGCTCTATCCATTGCACCACCTACCTGCCCCTTTCATTGCTTTTGAAACTTCTTCACAATCTCACTGAGCTTTCTAGTCTTCCTACATTGTATATCTCTCTAATGATCCAGGGACACTGGCGTCCTTGCTGTTCCTCAATCTCGATCCTCCATCTCCCAACTCCATGCTTTGCATCGGCTCTGCCCTGTGCCTAAAATGTTCTCCTTCCTCACCTTCATCTCCTCGTTCCCCTAAATATTGCAAATCCCACCTTGTACAAGAGGCCTTCCTTGGTCCCCCCCCACCCCCACTACTAGGGCCTTTCTCCTAACATCATCTCCAATTTAGCCTGCATGTACCATGTTTCTAATTGCTAGCCACTGTCTTCCTCATGAGATTGTGAGGTTCTTGAGGACAAGGCCCTGTGTTTTTACCTGTTTGGGCCCCATTGCCTAAAATCCAAGCAGCTGCTGAATATGTTGGTGATGATAGGAATGGTGGCCATGGGTGTTAGTCGTACTAAACTAATTGCTTTGTCTCTTTTTCAAATTGTTTAGCAATAAGGGAAGTTCTAGGTGGGGGAAGGGTAAATATATCCTTGCAAACGAAAGTGATATAAAAGAAATAGATCCAACATCTTATTCTTAAAAATAAAAGTTCTAGAAAAGCACTTTGCTTTCCCCACACTCTGCTCTCAGTGTAGCACTTCATGCACCTTCTCCCAGGTGGAGTTATGAAAAGCCACCACAAGGTAAGTGTTCATGAGTCCCCATTGGCGTGTTCTTCTTACCAGTCAGCCTGGAGATGAAGATTAAGGCAAAAGACATTTACTTCAAAGGCATAACAAATAAAATGGCAAGCCCCCTCCCTCATATGCACACCCACACACTCCAAAGATGCACCTGATCAAAGGATTTGCACCTAGTTCTGCCTTAACTGCTCAAGCAAATAAAACACTTGCTGTGTGGTATATGTCAATCATATACGTGCAACCCAATGCACATAGACATTTCCTTTGTGGGGAAACCAGGAGGACCTGTTTTATAATGAAGAAATCAAAGGTCATGAAGACTCAATGTTACAGTGTCTTTCAGGGCTCCCGGATATATCCTACCCAGAAAGCGATTCTTGCTTCTAGCCCAGGTAAGAGTAACTTGGTCATTTCTGAAAAAGACCTCATTTGTAAAATATATTGACTCAAATATATAAGAATACAAGCCATTCCCCTTTGATAATCAAAAGATATGAACTATTTTCAGATGAACAAATTAAAGTCATTTCTAGTCACATGAAAAAATGCTCTAAAACACTATTGATTATAGAAATGCAAATTAAGGCAACTCTGAGTTACCACCTCATACCTCTCAGATTGGCTAAGATGGCATGGAGGAGATATGGGAAAACTGGGACACTAATGCATTATTGGTGGAACTGTGAAATGATCCCAACCTTTTGGAAAGCAATTTGCAACTATGCCTAAAACTGCTATAAAACTGTCCACAGCCTGCTGATGGTATCTCTACTGGGTCTGTATCCTAAAGAGATCTTAAAGGAGGGAAATGCCCTGACTTTCCAAAAGGGAAGACGAGGAGCTTGACTTCAGTTCCTGAGGGAAGTGTCCCAGAAACTCCCAGTTAAGGGCCATATTCTACCCCCACCATGGATCCTTTCTGGCAAGCTCAGCAAGCTGTGCGCATTTAGAGTCAGGGAGGGAAATATAGCGTTTATTGGACTCACTGCTGTTTCCACTTCGCCCACTGCCCTCACCCTACTCAGAGTAGCTTCCAGTCCCAAACCATCCCCCTTTTTGCTCTGGTTTGAAAGCACAAGTTGGCCCTCCTGGGCCAAACAGAATTGTCTTATGGTTCTTCACCAACATGAGGTGGTCCGTGAGCTCTGATGAATTCAGCAAAGGGCACCATGCCTGCCCCCCCCCCCCCCCCCGCTCAGCCCGTGGGCAGAAATGGCCTCTTACATCCTAATCGGGGGAGAGAACACACAGATGGTCTGGGCAGCATTAGGTGTAGTGGATGGATAATTGGGAGGAAGACTCCATGAAGTAGATGCAGCGGCCCTGCCCACAGAGTCAAGTCCTTGCTCTGCCAGGGGCCCCTGGGAAGGGTCTGGAGTTGGCTAGAAGTCTATGGGACCTTTACTCCCTGACCTGTCCGGTCACTTAGCTCCAAGCTAGGAAGAGAATGGGAGTGACTGGGGGCTAAGAGGCTCAGAGCCTCCTGGGTGCGCTAACCTTCCTCATCAGGTAAGTTCATTCAAGTATAGTAGTGGGAACCAGAATTCCTGAGTCCAGACCTGGCTCTGTAAGCCTGGACAAGTCACAACCCTCTGTTTGCCTACTTTCCTCATCTGTAAAATGGGGATATTGGCAGCGCCCACCTTCCAAGATTATTGTAAGAGATTCAAAAAGTATTTTTATAAATGCTATCACGAATCATTACTCTAGTAGCTATTATGGTGAGAGGCTGTGACTTAGAATAACCATAGAACCAGCCCCAAAGCTGGCTGTGTAAGCCTCACAATAGCAGCACTAAGTTGCACCCACCTTCTAAAACCACACATTTACAGCATGTGTCCTAGTGCATTTGCTAAAATTTCCCCATTACTTTTTTTTCCCTGAGGCAATTGGGGGTAAGTGACCTGCCCAGGGTCACACAGCTAGAAGTATTAAGTGTCTGAGGCCAGGTTTGAACTCAGGTCCTCCTGACTTCAGGGCTGATGCTCTATCCACTGGGCCACCTAGCTGCCCCTCCCCATTACATTTTAATGTAGCTTATGGGGCACCTTGGAGACCCTCAACATGGGTTTCACACTTCTGCTGTGAAAGACCAAGTGTAGTTAGGGAAGTTTCCTCATCAAGCCATTTGCCATCAACCAAAGTGGAACACAGCCCGTTGGAGAGCTGGCAGGTGTTTGAGCCCAGCTTCTCTTCTGTGGTTCTTATGGAGAGGGAAAGATGTGGAGGAAGAGAGTAAATCTGCAGCCTGCCTCCCTGGAGTGGGCACTGCAGTTCTGCCTCCTCAGCAAACATAGGGCCCGAAGACCCAGTAAACAGTGTTCTTGTCACCCAAGTGCTGAAGCAACAGCAGAAACAGGTGGGTTTATCAGGAGAAATAACCTCGAAGAGGCATAACCAGCATTTCAAGGAAATTAATAAACAATTTACAAATGAAGCTAGCCTAGCTGTGCCAGGCCCAAAACTATATTATAAAGTAGCAGTCATCAAAATCATCTGGTACTGGCTAAGAAATAGAGTGGTGGATCAGTGGAATAGGATAGGATCACAAGACACAATAGTCAATGACTATAGTAATCTAGTGTTTGAAAAACCCAAAGACCCCAGCTTCTAGAACTCACTATTTGACACAAATTGCAGCGAAAATTAGACAAGAGTTTGGCAGAAATTCAGTATTGACCAGCATCTAACACCCTATACCAAGAAATGGGTTCATAATTTAGATGTAAAGGGTGATACTATAAACAGATTAGGAGAACAAGAGAGTCTACCTCTCAGATCTGTGGAGAAAAAAAGGAATTTATGCCCAAAGAAGAACTAGAGAATATTATGGAAATACAAAATTGATAATTTTAATTATATTGAATTGAAAAGGTTTTGTGCAAACAAAACAAATGCAGCCAAAATTAGAAGAGAAGCAGAAAACTGGGGATGGAGGGAAATTTTACATCTAAGGTTTTTGATAAAGGCCTCATTTCTAAAATATACAGAGAACTGACTCAAATTTATAAGAATATAAGCCATTCTCCGATTGATAAATGGTCAAAGGATATGAAGAGAGAATTTTCTGATGATTAAAGCCTTTTCTAATCATATGGAAAAAATGCTCTAACACACTCCTGATCAGAGAAATGCAAATTAAGACAACTCTGTGGTATCAACTGCACACCTGTCAGATTGGCTAAGATGATAGGAAAAGATGATGAATGTGGGAAGTGTGAATGGATCCAACCATTCTGGAGAGCAATCTGGACTTGGATAGTCCAAAGGGCTATCAAAATACACATACCCTTTGACCCAGCAGTGTTTCTACTGGGCTTATATCCCAAAGAAATCCTAAAGGAGGGAAAGGGACCCACATGTGCAAAAATGAGGCAAGGAGTAGCTCATTGGGGAATGGCTGAATAAATTATGATATATGAATGTAATGGCTTATTGTCCTATAGGAAATGACAAGTAGGCTGACTCCAGAAACACATGAAAAGACGAACTAATGCTGCGTAAAGCAAGTAGAACTAAGAGAACATTCTACACAACAACAAGACTATGTGATGATCAATTCTGACGGACGTGGCTCTTTTCGAAAATGAGGTGATTCAGGCCAGTCCCAATAGACTTGGGATGGAAAGAGCCATCTGCACCCAGAGAGGGGATGGGGAGCGTGGAGTACAACTTAGTATTTTCACCTTTGTTGTTGTTGTTTGCTTGGTTTTTTGCTCATTTTTTCCCCTTTTGAGCCAATTTCTCTTGTGCAGCATAATAAATGTGGAACTACATAGGGAAGAATTGCACCTTTGCTTGCTGCTTGGTGGGAGGATGGTGGGAAGAAGGGAGAAAAATAGGGAACACAAGGTTTTGCAAAGGTGAATGTTGAAAACTATCTGCATGTATTTTGAAAAATGAAAAACTATTATTTAGAAAAGGGGGAGTGGCCATCTGCTTTGCTACTGCATGTGAAGGACCAAGAGACCATTCCATTCAGTTTGCAGATGACCCTTCTTCTAGTTGTTATCTCCTGGAGAGCAGGGATTATCTGGCTTTTCTTTTATATCCCCCAGGGACTTAGCATGTAGTAAATGCTTAATAAATGCTTTTGCATTCATGCAATGCAACTAGGTCGATTCAGAATTGGTTCAATTCAGTTAAATTCTGAACTGGCTAAATTTAAAACGGAGTTGTCAATAATTTCATGTCGATTTGATAAGAGGCTTCCAGTCAAGTGCACTAGACATCTGGCTTGGCCCCCAGCTGCCAGATGTTTTTAGCCATGACTTGGCCTGGAAGACACAAAGTTGTCGTTTTTTCCAGACAAGACAAAGTTGGGAGGGATGGCTACCATGCCGGGGGAAGAGTCAGGCTCCCAGAGGAATCCAGTAGGACGTGATTCAAGGGGGACAAATGTAAAACTGATCCCACTGGGCTCCCATCATAAGCTTGCAGGGCATGGCTTTGCCATTAGAAAGCACAGCAGTGTAGTTTATAATGAAAACAGCATGGATGAGAATAATGATGAGAATAACAGCCTTTATCTCGCACTTTAAGGTGTGCAAAGCATTCACTAGATAATCTCATTTCACCTTCAAAACACCACGGGAGGCAGATGCTATTGTTGTCCCCAGTGAGTAACAACTAAGGTCCCACAGTGAGTGAAATGCAGCGGGCCTTTCTGAGAGCCAGGCTAAGGCACAGAGCACGGCTTGTCAGGAGCCAGGAACACGAAGAGTGACACTTTAGCTGTACCAAAGGCCAGGAATAAGGCCAGGAAAGCACACAGAGCCCTGCCTGGAGTGTCCATCACATCCTAAGGGTAATAAGGAACCCCTGGAACACTGCTGATACAGGAGTGACAGGGACACTCATTACAAAAATCACTTTGGCAACTGCCCAGAGGACGGACTAGAGGCGGAGAGAACACTGAAAAGGCAATGGCAGGGATGCAGGTGAGAGGGGATAACGTGCAGTGCACAGAGTGCGAAAGAACCAGACGTGGTGGCTCGTTCCGCATTTGTGGGATGGGGCCAGGGAGGGTTCCAGGGTGTCTTCGGGGACAGGGATGCCTTCAACAGAAATAGGGGGCTTAGGAAGAAAGGGCAATAAATGCCAAGCTTATCCCGGGAGAAACGTGCTAAACAGACCACTGGGGCACGGTGTGGGAGCGCAGGGACACGAAGGCCGCGGGACCCTCATGAGGCTGTCAATTCCTGCATCCTTAAGGGTTCCCTCAAGTACGAATACTCTCTGATGTCGTGGAAGATGGCCATTCTGACAGAGTCCTCCCACGTTTATGAAACTCCTAGGGTTTCTCTCCTGATGATAAATCAGGTGAATTCTGGGCAGAAGCCTTCCACACTGACTGCTCTCCGAGGGTTTCTCTCCAGTATGAATTCTCTGATGTTCCATCCTCCAGAAGAAACACCTCCCACATTCGGGACGCTCCTCAGGTTTCTCTCCAGGACGAATTCTTTGCTGCCTGACCTCAGTGGAGGGGCTTCAGTCACTGCTTGCACAGGCTCCTCTTCTGCATGAACTCTCCAACACTGAGTACATGTCTCCTCGGCTTTCCCACACTGATGGCATCCATCACTAGGATTTCTCTGGTGTTCAATAAGCTCTCCCATCCAGAAGGAGGGCTTCCCATTGATTACATCCAGGTGAATCCTGTGAAAGGAAGTGAGGGCCAAGCTAGATTTAAGAACTGTTCCTAGTTTTTACAACCAGTGCTTCTGATAAAGGCCTCCTTTCTAAAACATGTAGAAAACTGACTCAAACTCTTAAGAATACAAATCATTCTTCAGTTGATAAATGGTCAAAGAATACGAACAATTTTCAGATGAAGAAATGAAAGCCATTTGTAGTCACATGAAAAAATGCCCTAAGTCACTATTGATTAAATGCAAATTAAAACAACTCTGAGGTACCTTTTCACATCTCTCAAATTGACTAACATAATGGAAAAAGATAATGATAAATGCTGAAGGGGATGTGGGAAAAGTGGAACATTCCTGCAGCATTGGTGGAGTTGTGAATGGATCCAGCCATTCTGGAGAGCAATCTGGAACTATGCCCATAGGGCTTTGATCCAGCAGTTTCACTACTGGGTCTGTATCTGAAATAGATCATAAAAAAAAGGGGAAAGGACCCACATGTGCAAAAATGTTTGTGGCAGCAAGAAACTGGAAAGTGAGTGGCTGCCCATCAGTTGGAGAGTGGCTGAATAAGTTATGGTATATGAATGCTATGGAATATTATTGTTCTGTAAGAAACGACCAACAGGAGGATTTCAGAGAGGCCTGGAGAGACTTGCATGAACTGATGCTGAGCGAAATGAGAACCAGATCATTGTACACAGCAACAAGATTATATGATGATCAATTCTGATGGACGTGGCTCTTCTGAACAATGGGATGATTCAAACCAGTTCCAATTATTCAGTGATGGAGAGCCACCTATACCCAGAGAGAGGTCAGTTGGGACTGAGTGTGGACTGCAACATGGCATGTTCATGCTTTCTATTGTTGTTTGCTTACATTTTATTTTCTTCATCATTTTCTTTTCTGGTTTGATTTGATTTTCTTGTACAGCAAGAAAACTGTATTAATATGTATGCATATATTGGATTTAACATATATTGAACTACTTGCCATCTAGAGCAGGGGGGGTGGAAGAAGGGAGGGAACTGAAACACAAGGTTTCATAAGGGCTAATGTTGCAGAATTATCTGTGCATTTGTTTTGAAAAAATAAAAAGCTTTCATAAAAAAAATGAATGTTGAAAACTATCTGGGAAGAGGAGGACAACTCGTGACAAAAGACAGAAGGGAGAGAGGATCACAGATGATAAAATGAACAATGTTGTACACACCAAATTAATGAATTAGAAGAGAAAAAAAAATCTTTGGAGCTACCATTCTGAATAAATTTCCAAAACAGGAAGGAAAGAAATAAGCATATATTAAGTATCTACTATGTACCACCACTATACCAGGAGCCTTACAAATATGTCAGTTGATCCTCACAACAATCTAGGAAGGAAAGTGTTTTTATCCCTATTTCATAGGTACAGTTTCACAGTTATAGCTGAGGAAACTGAGGTAGAAGTGAAGTGACTACTAGGGTCACCCAGCCAGGAGTCTCCCCGACTCCAAGCCCAGCACTCTGTCCACTCTCACCTAATATAGAAGATTGTTCTCTATTAAGTAAATGGTTAAGAGAAAGCCAAGCTAACGGCAGCCACATGAAATGCTCCAAATGACTAAAAATGGGAGAAAGGCCCAAGAAGGCCACTCCAAGCCCCCACCTTGGGGCGCAGGCTGGGAAGGGGCTTGGGCACTTTGGAGGGAGGAGGGAAGGAGCTCTAGGTTCAGAGCAGCGCAGCATGAGGCAGACACAGCTCCGGAGGCCAGGGATGAGAAGCAGATGAAGGCTGCTCCTCCTCCTCCTCCTCCCCAGCTTTCCCAAAGGCTCCTCCCCTCGGCTGGCTCCGTGCCCCATCTCCATGCTCTTGTCCCAGGGGTGCCCCTTGCCTCACCACTGCCTCACAGAATCCCTGGTTTGGCCCCAACGCAGCTCGAATACCCCCTACAAATCTCACCAAGTTTCTCTTCATGTCCCCAGGAGAAACGACTTTGTACTTTGTATGCTTTATTAAACTTGATAAAAATGTCTATTCCAGATGCTGAACTTCACTCCCCCACTTTCCATAAAATGGAAACTTTTCCATTGTGTATTTCTATGCTCAGAGTCTAACAGTGGGTGGGTGGAAGGAAAGAAAGAAGGAAGGGAGGAAGAGGAGGGGAACAGAAGGAAGAAAAAAGTAAAAAAGGGAGGGAGGAGCCCAGGAGAAACCGGGATTTACAACTGCAAAGCAGTGTTCCTGGAGTCCATGAAGAGACCACATGCCCATGCCGACAAGGGCATGAGAGGGACGGCTCCACTTGGGGCTCGTAATCACCGGCTCAAGGGGCTCACGGGCCTTGCAAAGGGAGAGTATCCAGCAAGGCGGCTGGATCACTAAGAAAATGAATACAGAAAAATCAGCAGACAAAAAAACATCCTGGATCCCATTTACTAAAAAAAATAGGGCCATCAAGAGAAGCCCACTGCTGCCCCACGGGCAAGGGTCAAGGTCACCCATGGGGGAGCTGAGGCTGTGGGAAGGGGCTTCCCCTTGCTCCATCTGGTCACTATATCGGGCTGGAGAGTGGCAAATCCTATTGATTAGAAATGGTGAGCCAGCCAGGAGGCCCACAGAGCAGATCCCACCAGCACAAAGTAGGTGGCAAAAGCAGCCCATCTTGGGGGCCCCAGACCCCCCCACCAGGAAGTTCCCCAGTTCAAATCCATCCCCCAACACTTCCTAGCTGAGTGACCCTGTTTCCCTGTTTCTTCATCTGCACAGGGGGTTTGTTAAGTGGTCCAAATAAGGTGGAAGGGGTCAAGTTCTTTAAAAAACCCTTCCCTTAACACACATTTTACTGACGTGGAGAGGCTGGCAAGGACCCTGCTCTCCCTCCAAGGGGCAGCATTGGGGTTCCTCAGGTTCCTGTAGTTCTCCAGCATCACCTCCCAGTAGAGAGCCTCTGGGATGGGCTGAAGGTCACAGCCCCATCCCTGAAGGTCATGGCTCCCTGAAACACCAAATATTCTTGTCCAGAGCACACAGTCGCTGCTGAATTAGGCAACAAGCCAACCACTGCTGAGGAAACAGCAACAGAAAGAGGAGAAATCACGGTCGGGGGACGAGGGAGAGACACAGACAAGATGCTGTGGAAGACGAAATGTTGGGGGGGGGGCCAATCACTTCTGTCACTGCCGGCATTCTGCTTCTTGCCCTTTCTCCTTTGGTCTCCTCCTAATTGCTCCAATCACCTTCCATCTACCCAAAAGTCATGATAGAGCCAAACAAATGCTAGCTAACTAATGGCTAGTAAAGGCTCATGCACAGCCGTGCTAAAGGCCAGTCTTTCTTGTGGGGTAATTTCAGCATCCTCATAATTATCTTTTCCTGCCTAGGAACCAGCTCTTACCCAAACACACTTCGGAAGCGACTCCTCTATTGCTCAGGGTCATCAGATCAGGAGAAAAGTCTATACCTGTATAGGTATCCTGAGCCGACTTGATTCATGCAGAAGCTAGCAAGGACATTTTGACAACCCAGGTGGGACTGCTGGCTTGGATTCACAGGATCTCATCTTCAAGGCCCTTGCCCATGAAGGGGGAATATCTGGGGACATCTAGAGAAGAGGACCTAGGAAAGATCCCAAAGTTGAGCTCCAAACTGAGAAAGGGACAGATTTGGCTTACTGACTATGGTCGGCCTTTTCTTGACCTTCCTTCCCATATAAGTGTTGTTGGTTCCTAAGCTAACCCGATGCAAGTTTGACTTGGGTGGTGATTAGGGAGCCCAAATAATGACACAAATCTGATATGAAAGAGGTCTTTAGAAAACCTGATCAACTTATTCTGAGACAAAATCAGGAAGGAAACAAAATCAGGAAGGCTTAGTCTAAGGTTGTATTCATGGAGCTCAATCCATCTTAAGTGGCCAACAATTATGGCCAGTAAGTAGTACCTTTGACAACTTCTAAAGAGTACAAAAGAGCTGATTCTGATGCTTAACCTCCTTCCCCTAAACAGGGACTTCTACTGAGCTCTGATCAATGTCAGCTGGAACTTGGTTTAAGATCAAGCAACAAAGAGCATGAGCTTCTCCTTTAGACCATGAGCTCCATGAGGGCAGGACTGAAGCTCATTCCAGATCACTATGAACTAAGAGAGCAGTTGGGTGGCACAGTGGATGGAGCATGGGGCTGGGAATCAGAAAGATGAGTCTTCAGGACTTTCTAGCTGGGTGATCCAGAGCAGTCACGTCACTGTTTGCCTCAGTCACTCAACTGTAAAATGAGCTGAAGAAGCAAACAGTCAACTAGCTTTGCCAACAAAACAAAACAAAACAAAACAAAACAATAAACAACCCAAAATGGGCCTTGGAGAGCTGGACATGGCTGCAACTCGTGAATAACAGCAGATGAAGCAAGAGGAAGACCAGTGGCTTCCATGGAAGTGGGGGAAAGTTCCCCTCTTTGGGGTTATCTGCTTTAGTTTCATTTTAGCTGTCATCTCGTCTAGATCAAGAAAAGATACCTAGGATTTAGCAGAATATTACACAGATGTTTAAGGAAGCTTTAGGTCTCACTAGCTAAGAGAATGGAAACTTTGCTTGGAGAAGTTAATCCCATTTGGCTACTCTGATCAATTCGGTGATCCAAGACAATCCCAAAGGACTCATGATGAGAAAGTGCTTACCACATCCAAAGGGAGAACTCAGGAACTCACTGCATACTCAATGTTTTTAGGATTTTTTGCCCCAATATGGCTGTCATGGAAATGTTTTGGATGACTTTACATGTATTATTGATATCATATTGCTGGCCTTCTCAGCGGATGGGGGAAGAGGAAAAAGGAAGAGACAAGAGTGCTAAAAAATAAGTAATAAAAGGGGGAGAGGGGAGAACAGCGAGGAAGAAGCTCTTTCCAAGCAGAATGCTTTTATGTTAATAAGACGCTTGAGTCAAAGGAAAGAGTTGTCTAAATGGAAAAAAATTATTTGATGTCATTTGACTAGCAATAAGCTTTGTTTCAGATCTATGTCGTTTTGGGTGAGTATTTGGATATGGTCTAGTAGTGCAATTTATAGAATTGCATTAATTGGTTTAAAGAAACTTTTAAAAAATGATTTTTCCCCCTGTTTGATCTCTCTGACAATAAGAAAGGGTTATTTTGCAAAGTCAAGCCCTCAAGGATCTTTTTTTTAAAGAAGCTTCCTTTAGCCTGCAGATAATATTATCCAAGCAAAGATTAAGGCTCAACCAAAGTCAACAAATGGTGTGTGAAAATTGAAATTCTTCAAAGAGCTTAATTTGACTTCTTACCATATCACCGATGCTTATAATGTTAATTCCATAAAATTTTGAGTGACTTTCACCATAGGACAATTTAACTAAAAGGTTTCATAAATCCCTACCAAATTATACCAATTCTTACCAGTACATATAAGCAGCATTACCTAAGAAACCTCTGAGTGACTTGGAACCTGAAAAGTCAATCTACTGGAACAAAAGTTTGGCAAAATCTCTAGAAACAAAGTAGAAAGTCCATTCCAGGTACAGTTAACTACTGACACCAATTAATAACACAATTAATAACAGCAGCAGTATAATGATCTACGACAACTCTAAAGGATTTATGATGAAAAATTTTACCCATACCAAGAGAATAAATCTCAATACAGATTGAATCATATTCTCTTTTTTTTTAATCTTTATTTTTCTTGAGGATTTTTAAAATTAGGGTAGGAGAGCTACGCTTTCTTTCATAACATGACTATTATGGAAATCTTTGCATAATTTCTCATGTGGTTTTTTAATGAGAGCTGGGGACGGAGGACAAGAAAATCCGGAACCCAAAAGTTAAAAAAAAAATGTAAAAATAAATTTGTTTTAAATGGAACTGGGAAAAATATTAAATAAATTATTTTTTTTAAGAATTTTTTTTTTTTTTGCTTTTTGTTGAGGCAATTGGGGTTAAGTGACTTGCCCAGGGTCACACAGCTAGGAAGTATCTGAGACCAGATTTGAACTCAGGTCCTCCTGACTTCAGGGCTGGTGCTCTATCCACTACGCCACCTAGCTGCTCCTTAAATAAATTATTTTTAAAAGAAAAAATATATTAATACTGAAACATTGAGTTGTTGGGATGCACACTTCTCAGAGTAGACCAAGTAGTCAGTGGTCTAGGACAGAATCCCTTTAATAAAGAATTTTCATGGAAAATATTTCCCAGAGGCAGCTAGGTGGTGCAGTGGACAGAGACCAGCCCTGAAGTCAGGGGGACCTGAATTCAAATCTGAACTCAGACACTTAACACTTCCTAGCTATGTGACCCTGGGCAAGTCACTTAACCCCAATTGCCTCAGCAAAAAATAAAAAATAAAATTTCCCAGAGGCAGACAACTTCATAAAGTAAACAACTAAAACCTAGACAACAGAATAAGGAGTCTGTTATTTAAATGGACATTAAGATGCATCTGCATTCTGTCCTTTCTTGTCTGATTATAGATATTTGCTGTCCAATGTAACAGTGCCCCTTTATAATACTGTTGGATTCAAAACACAATTAAAATTTAAAATTGAGTATCCTACGTTAGTTCTTTGTAAAAATTGTGGTTCATTATATTCCAGTCTGAGACTGGGAACATCTTGAGTCTGGCTAAGAGCTTATTCTTGAAGTCTATATCTCAGAGTGGATAATTTTGCCAAATAATTACTACTGTTTAAATCAGTGGCTCCAAAAGCAGCATAGGATATGACTTAGTTTTGGAAATTATAATGAGCCTTCAGTATTATTAAGAGGTTTGTTCGGGCTATTTTTAAAAACTTATTCTTTGTCAAATTTATTACGATTTATACAAATAACTGACCTACCAGTGGCCTACAGACTTTTTTGAGTGGTTTTTTTTTTTTCCTAATCCAGAGCCAAAAGGAGAATTGTCAAAAGGAGATTTTAGGGGAAACACAACTCCTCACTTTGTCCCAGATTTGCTGGGATTATATTCCTTTCTGTTTCTGAGGCTTCTTTGATAGATACTTCCTCTGGGATCTCCTGTGACTCTAATCACTTTCCTACCCATCTAATAAAGCCATAATAGAAGCTTAACAGATGCTAATTAACTAAACATCTGATGAAGAAAATACCAAAAAAAATTTTCTCTGGTCTGGTGTAAATGGCCATACTAAAGGACACCTTTTTCCTTGTAATAATTAATAATTTAATTAACTGTTAATCCTGATAATTAACTTTGGTGGGAAAGAGTCCCTTCCAAGTGCCCTACTTGATCTTACCCAAAAATGCTTCGTGAGAAACTGTTCTTTCTTCTTTATGTTCTCTGGCTCGTGTCTCATGTGTCACACTGCTTGAGATGACAGGACATTACACAATCAGAACTGGGGTAAGAGTCAGGATTTAGGCTGTCCAAGCCCAAAGCATTCACCCAGCTCAGCCACTGACTTTGCTGACCACTTTTCCAATTTGTCTCAGAGGCCTTCTCATAATGCAGATTTGTCCACTATTGTGGCTTCTTCCACTAGCTGGGAAATGCTTCCAGAATATCCAGTGGAGGAAAGCCCAGGCCCAACCTCTATTTGCTTCAAGGTTACCACCTAACACACATACACATACACACACACACACACACACACATACACATATCTCTTTAAGATTTTTGTGCTTCCTACCCCCACTCCCATATTAGAATATAAACTCTTCAAGGGCAGGGATTGTCTTTCTTAGGGGTATTTGTATTCCCAGCATTTAGCACAGTGCCTGAAACACAGGAATTCCTTAATAAATGCTTTGTATTTTTATTTCAGAAGAAAATGGCAAACTCTTTCAGTATATCTGCCAAGAAAATACCAAATGGGGTCACAAAGAGTCAGACGTGACTGAATGACAAATCTGTATCTCAACTCTGTCCTCTGTTATTCAAAATAGGAGAAGCCTATGTTCAGTTTGAAGAAAGATGTTGATAAGTTGGAGAGCAGCCAGAACAATAAGGGCCCCAAATTCATGACCTATGAAGATATTTAGCCTGGAGAAGAGAAGATTCGGAGGAGATGAAAGATGCCTTCAAGTGTCTGAGAGACAAGCTTAAGGAAGAAATAGGAGATAAATTCAGTAGTGAGGCAAATGGAGGCTAGACATTAGGAAAACTTATTTGCATTTAGTGAGTTGTCAAAGTGGCATGGGCTGGAGGACCACTGGTTCTGTCTTGGGGAGAGGTCTGACTGATTGGCTGTTAGGCTGCTTCAAACTCTAATTTAGCCTGGATTTCCTTGAGGAGTTTAAACACATTTGTCAGTTATTATTTTTTTTGGTCCGTTATCTTTAAAATAAAGAAACTTAAAGGGGCATTGAGGGAAGGCATAAGGAAAGAAAAAAGGGAAGTGATAGAGACAGGTTTTATACTTAGGGTTGGTCAAAAAATGCTGACTTAGCTTGGATGTTTCTTGAGGCTAGTTCTCCCAGACTAAAGCTCATCAATCAAGAAACAAAATTAAGCACCAAGATTCCCAAACACCAAAATAAAAGGAAAAATCCCTGCCTTCCTTGGCTTCCACTCTCAAAGGGATATCTAGATAGAAACAAAATTCATACAGAACTTTGGGGAGGTTAGCAACGTACCAGCAGGACCAGCAAAATGCTCAGCAAGGCAGGTGGTGGAAAGAACTGAAATAGAAACCAGGAATGCCAGAATGAGGGGGCAGGACAGCCAGTGCAAAAGTGAGGAGATGGAAGATAAAATGGGATGTGTAAGAAACAATAAAACGGTCCATGTCACTGGACTATAGAGCATACAAAAAGGAATAATACACAAGAAGGTTAGGAAGGTGAGAAAAACCTTCCCTATGAACACCAACCAGAGCATTTTTATATTCAATCCTGGAAGTGACAAAAATCACTGAAGTACCTGGGAGGAGCAAAAAGGATGATATCATCATTCCTGTGTTTTAGGCACAGGAGGCAGGCAGACCTCCCCACCCAAGAAGCTATTGTAATAGTCCAGGTATAAGGTGTTAAGGACTTGCACTCAGATGGGGGCAGCATCAGAGAAGAAAAGGGGGTTTATGAGAGATGCTACAGAGGTGAAACTGACCAGAGATGCTGCAGAGGTGAA
>JAJPUD010020161.1:0-25214 GCA_023553655.1 Myrmecobius fasciatus
CTGCTGGGTCAAAGGGTATGCACAGTTTGATAACTTTTTGAGCATAGCTCCAAATTGTTCTCCAGAATGGCTGTATCCGTTCACAGCTCCACCAACAATGCATCAGTGTCCCAGCCCTCCCACAACCCCTCCAACATTCATCATTAACTTTTCCTGTCATTTTAGCCAATCTGACAGGTGTGAAGTGGTATCTCAGGGTTGTCTTGATTTGCATTTCTCTGATCAATAGTGATTTGGAGCACCTTTTCATATGACTATAAATAGTTTTAATTTCATCCTCTGAAAATTGTCTGTTCATATCCTTTGACCATTTATTGATTGGAGAATGGCTTGAATTTTTATAAATATGAGACAGTTCTCTATATACAAAATTATGATTTTATTATCAGTAAATATTTGATTTGTCCTATTTTAATCTTTGTTGAATCTAAAAGTTTTTTTAGTGAAAAGGAGTCGAAAGTGGGAAAAAATTTAAGAAGCTCTGATATAAAGGAACAAATTGCTGCCTCGGATTTTAAAGTTGTTGACTATTTTTACAAACTAGTCTGATTTGCTGCATCCTGGGAAAGTACAGTTCCATTCTCATACTTTTTCAGCTTCCTCCCCTTCTCCTCCCCTTCCCCCCCAAACACACTTAAATTGAACAATATTAGACAACACAAAAGTAGAGAGCAGGGACTTGTCTATTCCAAGCAAGATGCAGTGTATTGTAATTGGGATGTCTATTCTCCCCAGCAGCAGGTCTTTGAGCTATTCTCTCTAAAAGGAGATAACAGATATTGAGGGCAAAAGCTCTCCTGGGAATCAAAGTACAAAAGAAACAGACCAATAGTAATTAATGGAACTTTGAGCCCTTGCAGAACATTCCATTAAAAGTTAAATACCCCACATGTCATTGTATATCAGCTGTTTGCAAGGAACAAAAGGCCTTGTTTCTTTCCACTATTTCCTGGCTCAGCCCTAAATCTGGTCAAAAAATATTTACAATAACTATGGTAGTGAACACAGGGCTAGATTTTTATACTTTGCTATTTGCAATAATAGTCAGTGTGCTAGTGATCCCTGAAAAACTGCATAGAATCATAAAATGATTAAACCACTAGTGAGCTCAATCATCATCTCCTCCAACCCTTTTATTTTATGAGTGAAGATTCAGTAGGGCAGTTGTGTATTACCTAAGGTCACATACATAAATCAGTGGATTAGATTAGCCTCCAGTCTCCCAGACCATGGTTCCTTCTACAATTGCATACCATTCTGCATTACAATGGCTTTTAAATCCTTTCATTTGTCCTGGAGGAATTAGCCCAGACTAAGGCTTAATACATTTTATTTTATCATTATTGCTGTTTGGACTAATTGTCTTTTTGATGTTCCTCACCAGGTCTTCCTTTTCCTATCAATTCCTGAATATATTTCTTTTCCAATTCAACTTCAAAGTTCTCTTTGAACTTCTTTATAGAAGAATTGAATATAGAAGTTCTATTGGTAAGAAGTATCATTCAAATTTGGAACTATGCCCAAAGGGCTATTAAACTGTACAAACACTTTGATCCAGCAGTGCATCTGCTAGATCTTTATCCCAAAGAGATTATATAAAAGGGAAAAGGACCCACATATGCAAAAATGTTTGTAAAAGTCCTTTTTGTGGTAGCAAAGAACTGGGAAAGGAGTGGATGCGCATCAACTGGGGAATGACTGAACAAGCTATGGTACACAAAAGTAATGAAATATTATTCTATCAAGAAATGATCACCAGATTGATTTCAGAAAGGCCTAGAGACACTTATATGAACTGATGCTAAGTGAAGTGAAGTGAATAGAACAAAGAGAACCTTGTACAAAGCAACAACAAGACTTTGTGATGATCAACTCTTATAAATTTGGCTCTTTTCAACAAGGAGGTGATTCCAGCCAATTCCAATAGACTTATGATGGAGAGAGTCATCTGCGTTCAGAAAGAGGATGATGAGGACTGAATGTGTATCAGAACATAGTATTTTAACCTTTTTTGTTATTTGCTTGTTTTTTTCTTTTTCTTTTCTTTTTCTTTTTGATTTAATTTTTTTTCTTGTGCAACATGATAAATGTGGAAATATGTTTAGAAGAATCTCACATTTTTAACTTATATTGGATTACTTGCTGTCTAAGGGAGGGAGAGTGGGGGAAAATTTGGAACACAAAGTTTTGCAAGAATAAATGCTGAAAAGTATCTTTGCATGTGTTTTGAAAATAAAAAAAATATTAAAAATTAAAAAAGAAAAATAACTCAAATATTACCTTCAACACAAAATCTTTTCTTATTCTTCAAAGCTGTTAGTTCCTCATCTCTAAAACATCACTAAAATTATGTTCTCTACTTCAAGAGTAGATAATATATGTCTATATCATATAGCATCTGTGTATAAATACAGATGCATGTACCTGCATGCAGGTGCATGTATATATCTTGTAAAGACCAAATGAATAATATATTAGAAGTGTTTTGTCAATTTTGACACTTTATAGGAATGTGTATGTACATGTATGGGGGTGGGCTGGATGGCAAAGTAGCTAGAGACTCAACCTTGTTTCAGTAATACCTTCCTGACTTCAGACACTTACTATCTATATGACCTTGAACAAGTCACTTAAACCTATTTGCCTCAGTTTCTACATCTATAAAAAGAGAGGGAAAGGGAAATGGCAAATTACTCCATTATCTTTGCCAGGAAAGTCCCCCAAAGGGAGCATGAAGATTCAGACATAACTGTGAGCAAACTAAGCATAAAACAAATGTGTATGTGTATGTATATTTTATATGCATAGATGTATTTATGTAACCATATTTTCAGATAATCTCAGTTTAAAAAAAGCAGGCAAGTATTCATAGATTAGATTTCCTAGGAGTGGGTACAATTTTCTTTTCTTCTTTCTTTCTTTCTTTCCTTTCCTTCTTTCTTTCTTCCTCTTTTTCTAGGTTATCCAGGTGTTTTCATACAAAATACACTTCTATGTTAGTCACACTATAAAACACCAGTAAAAGGAAAAGAAAAATATAAAGAAATGAAAAATAGGCATGTTTCAATCTGCATTCAAACACTATCAATTCTTTTTCTGGATAGATAGCATTTTTTATAAGTCCTTTAAAATTCCTTTGGTTATTAAATTATTGAGAATAGCTAAGTCATTCACAGTTGACCAAAATAAAAATACTGCTGTTACCATATACACAGTTGACTGGGTTCTGCTCATTTCATTTAGAATTGTTTTTTGTTGTAGTAAGTTTATTTATTTTTAATACACACTGCTTAATGAATTATGTTGGGAGAGAAAAAATAGAGCAAAAACGAAAAAACCATGGGAGAGAAAAAAGTGAACATATCATGTGTTTATTTATATTCATTCTCTTTAGATATTTTTCTGGTTGCAAATTGTATTTTCTGTCCAAAGTCTATTGGGATTCCTTTGTATCACTGAACCACTGAGAAGAACCAAGCCTTTCATAGTTGATCATCGCACCTTCTTCTTGTTATTGTGTACAATGTATTACTGGTTCCGCATGTTTCACTCAGCATCAGTTGATATAAATGATTCCAGCCCTTTCCATAATTAGCTTGTTCATAATTTTTTATGGAACAGTAATATTCCATTACCTTCATGTACCACAGATTGTTCAGCCATTCCCCAACTGATGGGCATTCACTTCTTTTCCATTTTTTTTTGCTACTGCAGAAAGAGCTGCTACAAACATTTTTGCACATGTAGGTCCTTTGTTCGCCCTTTAAGATTTCCTTGGAACAGACCCAATAATGGCACTGATGGGTCAAAGTATATATACATTTTTATAGTTCTTTGGCAATAATTCCAGATTTCTCTCCAGAATGATTGGATCATTTTACAATTCCACCAACAATGCATTAGCACCAGTTTTCCCACATTCCTTTCATACATTATCTTTTCCTGTCATCTTAGCCAATCTGAGAGGTATGAGGTGGTACCTCAAAGTTGCTATAATTTATATTTCTCTAATCAATAGTGATTTAGAGCATTTTTTCATATACCTATAAATGGCTTTAATTTGATCATATGAAAATTGTCTGTTCATATCCTTTGATCATTTATCAATTGGGGAATGACTTTTTTTCCTGTAAATATTTTTCCCCAGCTTTGTACTTCCTTTTTTAATCTTGTTTTTGTTAGTTTTGTTCGTGCAAAAAATTTTAATTTAATGTAATGATTCTTTTTTGATCATAGATTTTTCTCTTCTCCAAAGATCTAGTAGGTAAATTATCCCTTGCTCTCCAATTTTGTTTATAGTATCATCTTTATGCCCAAATCATGTATCTATTTTGACCTTATTTTGGTATGAGGTATGAAATGTAGGTCTATCCTGAGTTTATGACATATCATTTCCAGATTTCTCAGCAATTTTTATCAAATAGTAGATTGCTATAGGCTTTTATTATTGTGTCATGTGTATCTAATCTATTCTGCTGATCTACCACTCTATTTCTTAGTCAGTACAAAATGCTTTTGATTACTGCTACTTTATAATATAATTTTAGGTTTAGCATTGCTAAGCCACCAACCTTTGTATTTTTTCCATTAATTCCCTTGATAGTCTGGACCTTTTGTTCTTCCAGATGAATTTTACTAATATTTTTTCTAGTTCTATAAAATATTGTTTTGGCAGTTTGATTATTATGGTACTGAACAAGTAGATCAATTTAGGCAGAATTGTCATTTTTTTTAATATTAGCTTAGCCTAGCCATGATCAACTGATGTTTTTCCACTATTTTGATATGATTTTAGTTGTTTTTTAATTGTGTTCATATAACTCTTGGGTTTGTCTTGGTGAGTAGATCCCCAAGTATTTTATTCTGTCTACAGATATTTTAAATACAATTTCTCTATCTCTTGATGATTAGCTTTTTCACTAATATATAGAAATGCTGAATGATTTTTGTGGGTTTATTTTATGTCCTGTAACTTTGGTAAAGCTGTGAATTGTTTCCACTAGATTTTTGGATGATTTTCTAGGATTCACTATGTATAACATATCATCTGCAAAGAGTGATAGTTTTATTTCATTGCCTGTTCTATCCTTTAATTTCTTTTTTTTTTCTTATTGCTAAAGCCAACATTTCTAGTATAATGTTGATAGTAATGATAATGGGCATCCTTGTTTCACCCCTGATCTTACTGGGAATGAGACCAGCTTCTCTCCATTACAAGTAATGCTTGCTGTAGGTTTTAGAGAGATAATGCTTCTTATTTTAGGGGAAGCTTCCTTTATCTATATGCTCTCTAGTATTTTTAATAGGAATGGGTGCTGTATTGTCAAAAGCTTTTTCTACATCTTTTAAAATTATCATATGACTTCTTTTGGCTTTCTTATTGATATGGTGGATTATAATAATAGTTTCCTAACATTGAACCAGCCCTGAATTCCTGGTATAAATCCTACTTGGTCATAGTGTATTATACTGGTGTTAAGTTGTTGTATGTAATGTCTTTGCTAATATTTTATTTAAATATTATTATAATTAATTATAATCAATATTCATTAGGGAAATTGGTCTCTACTTTTCTTTCTATGTTTTGGCCCTTCGTGGTTTACATATTATCACAATATCTATGTCATAGAAAGAATTTGGCAGTACTCATTTTTACCTATTTTTTCCAAATAGTTTACGTAGTATTGGAATTAATTTTTCTTTAAATGGTTGGTAGAATTAACTTGTGAATTCATCTAGCCCTGGAAATTTTTTCATTTATGATTTGCTCAATTTCTTTTTCTAAAATGGAGTCCCATTCAACTTAGGAATGTAAATTTAGAAATTTAAGTAATTTATTTTCTCTTTTGATAATCTGGGAAATTTATATTTTTGTAAATATTTGTCCAGAAGACAGTTTTTGTCTTCTGAATTCTATTGACTGTGATACTGTTAAGTTTTTGTTTAGCATGATCAGTAGTTATTTTTCCCATTCTATTACTACTCTTTTTAAAATTCATTTTGCATTTTTTGTTGTTTTCTTGAATATATAATAGGACATGTATATATCCTCCTAGATACTCACCAACTTCAGCTTGTATGGATATTGTTAGGTCTTTTGGGTTCAATTTTCTACTTATGAAAAAGTTAAATAAACATTTCTGAGCCATAGCAAGTAGATTACTTGGTAAAACTTGATTTTCAGTGGTTGGCTGAGATGATTATATGCATTCTGTAGTCTATCTGTAATGTCTTCAATGTCTTTTGTTTAGATTTTTTGTTTTAGTTGGTACATGATATTGAAATAATTTCTAAAGCTCAGTATTTCATTTAAAGACAAGTCTAACAGCATCCTTGTCAACTTTTTTTTAGCCAGTTTATAGCTTTGTAGATCCCTTCTGTATTTTGTGCTACCATTTCTATGTATGAATCAATTTGTCAATTAATGCTTTTGTGTGTGTGTGTATGTCCGTGATCTATATATAGTCCTGTTTCTGTTTATCTTGTTTTGTTTTAACTTGGTTGGCTAATTTGTGTTTGTATTTCTTGCTTTGTGTTGCATGTTATGACATTCCCACTTTTTTGGGCATATTTCAAAACTCTTATCATTGAGCAACCAACCGAGCTTAGATTACTTCTTTAATATAGGGTAAATAGACTTCCATACAAAACTGAGTGTGTATGTTATTCCCTTTGAGCCACATGTGATAAGAATAAGGTTCATATGCTCCTCTTCACCTCCTCTATCTTTCCTCTCCCTCCCTCCTTCTCCTAGTGTGTTTCCTTTTCTCATTTCTTAATTTTATTTTATAATCATCCCATCATATTCAATTCCAATTTAGGCAATGTAAACTCCTTCTAAATGCCCTAATATATGAGAAGATTTTAGGAAATACAAGTATTATTATTCCATGAAGAAATGCAAACAGTTCAATCTTATTGAATCCTTTATGAATTCTCTTTTCTGTTTACCTTTTTAATGTTTCTATTGAGTCTTGTATTTGAAAGTCATATTTCATTTTTTAGGCAACCAATTGGCTAGTTTTATTTTTAAAGAGAGAGAAGAAAAACAAATCACAGGTATAAAAAGGAAATATGTGAGGTTAATTATTAATATATTACAAATACTATACATTACGCCAAAGTGAGATTTTTTTTATTTTGCACTCACTTGTCAATTTATTTATTTTTAAATGCATATTGCTTTATGAATCATATTGGGAGAGAAACATCAGAACAAAAGGGAAAAACCATGGGAGAGGAAAAAAAACAGAAAAAAATAAGTGAATATAGCATTGTTGATTTACATTCAATCTCGATAGTTCTTTTTCTGGATGCAGATGACATTTTCTGAACAAAATCTATTGGGATTCCTTTGGATCACTGAATTATTGAGAAGAACCAAGGCTTTCATACTTGATCATCTCTCATTATTGCTATTATTATGTACAGTGTATTTCTGATTTTGCTTGTTTTACTCAGCATCAATTCATGTAAGTCTTTACAGGCATGAAAGTAAAATTTTCTATTCAGTTCCTGCCTTTTCATTAAAAATTCCCTAGAATTCTTTATTTCATTGATATAAAAGATTACATTCAATTTTGTTAAGCAAATAATTATTGTTTGTAATCCCTCTTTTGTTGCCCTCTGGAATATGTTATTCCAAGATCTCTGATCCTTTAATGTAGAAACTGCAAAATGTTGTGCTATCCTTTGTCTCCATTATATTTGAGTTACTTTTTGGTTGTTTGCAATAATTTTCCCTTGACTTGGGAACCTTGGAATGTGGTTATCTCCTTGGAAGTTTTTATTTTGGAATCCCTTTGAGGATATGATTTGTGGGTTCTTTCAATTTTTATTTTACCCTTTAGTTCTATATCAGGGCATTTTAAAAATAATTTATTTAAAGATTCTGCCAAGGCTCTTTTGTTGTTATGAGTTTTAGCCAGGCCAATAATTCTTAAACAATCTCTCCTTTATCTATTTTCCAGGTCAGCTATTTTTCTAATGAAGTATTTTACATTTTCTTCTATTCTTTCAGTTTTAAATTTTTTTTGTTTATTTCTCACTTCTTATGAAGCTTACATTTGCTCAATTCCAATTTTTAAGGAATTCTTTTCTTTATTGAACTTTTGTACATTCTTTTCCATTTGGCCAATTTTACTTTTTGAGGATTTCTTCTTAATACCCTCCCCTCTCACATATTCAGAAATGTATGCACCTATGCATATTTCCTCTTACCCCCTCCCCCCAATTTGGCCAATTCTGCTTTTCAAGACATTTTCTGCATTGGAGTTTTGTCCCTCTTTTACCCCTTGGCCTATTCTGTTTTTCAAGGTGTTAATTTTTTTTCAATATTTTTTATGTGTATATTTCCTTTACCAAGACGCTGGCTTTTATATTTATTTTTTCATTTTATTGCATCATTCTCATTTCTCTTCGACATTTTTCCTTTATCTCTCTTACTTGATTTTTAATATTCTTTTTTGAGCTCTTCCATGGCCTGAGACTAATTTATATATTTCTTCAAAGGTTTTGGATGCAGCAATTATGATTTTGTTGTTTTCTTCCGAGTTTGTGTTTTAATCTTTCCTGTCACCATAGGAACTTACTGCATTCAGGATCTTTTTTTTCCATGCTGTTTGCTCAGTTTTTTAGTCTGTTTCTTGATTTGTAATTCTATGCTAAAGAGAAGCTCTGCTTACAGAGTGGAAGGGGCCCTGTCTAAAGAGTAAGTGTTTTTGTGGAACTCTTTTCAAAGATAATTCTGGGGATCTTAAAGTTTCCAAGATGGTATAATCTACAGAGAAGTGTGTTTTCTGTTCTTCTGTTCTGTCCTCTTGTCTAGGAGTGACCACAAACACTTCTCTTTCTTTGTATGGTCAACAGAGTCCCAGCTTGCCTGACGCTACAAGCTCTGATGTACTAGTAATCCACCCTGATCCAAGTATGGAAACAGAGACCTATCCCTGGTGCTAGCAACTGGAGCCTCTAAACTCCTTTTGATCAGTTGCTTGATACTCTTAGCATGTGTGAACTGAGAGGTTTATCAGTCACCACTGATGCTGCTGATTCAGATGCTGCCAAGGTCTACTGTTGGGGTGAAACCTGTGCTGGACTTTGCTCCACTTTCACTCTGGTGCAATAACGTTGCCTACTGACCTTCTAAGTAACCTTGGGTTGGGAAATTGTTTCACTACATACTTTTGTGGCTTTTGACACTCCAAAATTTGTTTTAAGACCTTGTTTACAGGTGTTTTTTTGTGAGAGCTCACAAGAGTCTTTCCTTTTTCTCTGCCACCTTGGCTCTTTCTGGCAAAATAACTCTTCAGTCTAAGTGGATTTCAGGATAGGTGTTCTTTCTAGACTGGCAAGAGATTAACTATTCTTGACTGAAAGAGTTTTGAGCTAGCTTGAGAGTTTTAAAACACTCTGCTCATTTTCTAATAAATAGCTCATTTCCATTTTTGATATAGCCAAGGAGAGCATTGGTTTTACTTGATTATACATATTTTACAAGATATTATTTTCTATTTCTTTAATATGGTGAGGGGAAATTAAAGGGAAAAATTAAAATTCTTGATAATTGGGGTGGAGGGACAGATTTAATTTTTGAAAATCACATTGGCAGTTAAATGGAAATAGATTATGATCAAGAGAATTTTAGGAAGAATAAGTAATTAAAAGACTTTCATGTCATTCTAGATGATGAGGAACTGAACTTTGTTTCTAGTTCCTAGTTATGTTGTTAAGATACATGTGAATAATTAAAGGGGAGATCAATAAAATTGAAAATAAGAAAACTATTGAATTAATAAATAAAAGTAAGAGTTAGTTTTATGAAAAAAAAAAAAACAAAATAGATAAGCCTTTAGTTAATTTGATTAGAAAAAGGAAAGAGGAAAATCAAATTATTAGTCTCAAAAATGATAAGGGAGAACTTTCCTCCAATGAAGAGGAAATTAGAGTAATAATTAGGAGTTTCTTTGCCCAACTTTATGCCAATAAATTTGAGAATGTAAATGAAATGGAGGAGTATCTACAAAAATATAGATTGCCCAGATTAACAGAAGAGGAAATAAATTATTTAAATAGCCCTATTTCAGAAAAAGAAATAGAACAAGCTATTAATCAACTCCCTAAGAAAAAATCTCCAGGACCAGATGGATTTACATGTGAATTTTACCAAACATTCAAGGAACAATTAATCCCAATACTATATAAACTATTCGAAAAAATAGGGAAAGAAGGTGTACTACCAAATTCCTTCTATGACACAGATATGGTGCTGATAGCTAAACCAGGTAGGGAGAAAACTGAGAAAGAAAACTATAGACCCATTTCCCTAATGAATATTGATGCAAAAATTTTAAATAAGATTTTAGCAACAAGATTACAGAAAGTCATCCCCCGGATAATACATCATGACCAAGTAGGATTTGTACCAGGAATGCAGGGCTGGTTCAATATTAGGAAAACTATTAGCATAATCAATTATATTAATAACCAAATTAATAAAAATCATATGATTATCTCCATAGATGCAGAAAAAGCCTTTGATAAAATCCAACACCCATTCCTATTAAAAACACTGGAGAGTATAGGAATAAATGGGCTTTTCCTTAAAATGATAAGTAGTATCTACTTAAAACCTTCAGCAAGCATCATATGTAATGGAGTCAAACTAGAACCATTCCCAATAAGATCAGGAGTGAAACAAGGCTGCCCACTGTCACCATTACTATTTAATATTGTATTAGAAATGTTAGCTTTAGCAATAAGAGAAGAAAAAGAGATAAAAGGAATCAGAGTAGGTAGTGAAGAAACCAAATTATCACTCTTTGCAGATGACATGATGGTATACTTAGAGAATCCTAGAGACTCAACTAAAAAACTACTAGAAACAATTCACACCTTTAGCAAAGTGGCAGGATACAAAATAAATCCACATAAATCATCAGCATTTTTATATATTACCAATAAAGTTCAGCAGCAAGAGATACAAAAAGAAATTCCATTCAAAATAACTGTTGATAGTATAAAATATTTGGGAATTTATCTGCCAAGGGATAGTCAGGAACTATATGAACTAAATTACAAAACACTTTCCACACAAATCAAATCAGACCTAGTCAATTGGAAAAAAACTTAAAATGCTCATGGGTAGGACGAGCAAATATAATAAAAATGACAATACTACCCAAACTAATTTACTTATTTAGTGCCATACCAATCAAACTCCCAAGAAATTATCTTACAGATCTAGAAAAAATAGTAGCAAAGTTCATTTGGAAAAACAAAAGGTCTAGAATTTCAAGGGGATTAATGAAAAAAAAGGCTGAAGATGGTGGACTTGCTGTACCAGATCTAAAACTATATTATAAATCAGCGGTCATCAAGACCATTTGGTGCTGGCTAAGAGGTGGAGTAGTCGATCAGTGGAATAGGATAGAATCACAAGACAAACTAGGCAATAACTATAGCAATTTGGTTTTTGATAAACCCAGGGACCCCAGCTTTTGGGATAAGTATTCACTATTTGACAAAGACTGCTGGGAAAACTGGAAACTAGTGTGGAAGAAATTAGGGCTTGACCCACATCTAACACCACATACCAAGATGGGATCTAGATGGGTTCATGATCTGGATAAAAAGAGTGATTTTGTAAACAAGTTAGAGGAACATAATATAGTTTACCTCTCGGACCTGTGGAGATGGAATAAATTTATGTCCAAAGAAGAACTGGAACTTTTAATTGAAGACCAGATAGATAACCTTGACTATATTAAGTTGAGAAGTTTTTGTACGGGCAAAATCAGTGCGGACAAGATTAGGAGGGAAGCAATAAATTGGGAAATCATCTTTACATTTAAGGGTTCTGATAAAGGTCTCATCCCTAAAATATATAGAGAATTGTCTCATATTTATAAAAATTCAAGCCATTCTCCAATCAATGAATGGTCAAGGGATATGAACAGACACTTTTCAGAGGATGAAATTAAAACTATTTATATTCATATGAAGGGGTGCTCCAAATCACTATTGATCGGAGAGGTGCAAATCAAGACAACCCTGAGATACCACTTCACACCTGTCAGATTGGCTAAAATGACAGGAAAAGTTAATGATGAATGTTGGAGGGGTTGTGGGAGGGCTGGGACACTGATGCATTGTTGGTGGAGCTGTGAACGGATACAGCCATTCTGGAGAACAATTTGGAGCTATGCTCAAGAAGTTGTCAAACTGTGCATACCCTTTGACCCAGCAGCATTTCTATTGGGCTTATATCCCAAGGAAATCATAAAGAAAGGAGGGGGCCCCACATGTGCAGGAATGTTTGTGGCAGCCCTTTTTGTAGTGGCTGGAAACTGGAAATTGGATAGATGCCCTTCAGTTGGAAAGTGGCTGAATAAATTATGGTATATGAATACTATGGAATATTGTTGTTCTGTGGGAAATGACCAGCGGGATGATTTCGGAGAGGCCTGGAGAGACTTGCATGAACTGATGCTGAGTGAAATGAGCGGAACCAGGAGATCATTGTACACGGCAACAACAGTACTATATGACAATCGATTCTGATGGACATGGCTCTCTTCAACAGTGAAATGTTTCAAACCACCTCCAATTGTTCACTGAAGTAAGCCATATACACCCAGAGAGAGGGATGCGGGGTGTGGACCACAACATAACATTCTCATACTCCTTGATTGATGTTTGCTTACATTGTGTTTCCTTTATCTGATATATCGTTTGTGTAGATGAGATTTTTCTTGCACACCAATGATAAGTTTGGAAATATGTATACATATATTCGATTTGCCAATATTTTAACATAATTAACATGAAGTGGATATCCTGCCATCTAGGGGAGGGGTGGGGAGTTGGGGGAAAAATTTGTAACGGAAAGCTATGTAAGGGTTATTGTTGAAGAATTACCCACACATATGTTATGCAAATAAAATAAAAATTAAAAAAAAGATACATGTGAATATAATGTTAGAAATGTTATTAAGATAGATATAAACATAATGTCTATGTATGTATGCCTTCTGAAATGAAGCTTATTTGCCATCTTTATTTTTTCACTGATTTTATATCAACACACCATCCCATAGAAATTCCTTTTTTAGTGAGTACTTATAATTTTCAACATTCTAAGCAACTCTTTCTCACTCTCCAATCAATATCTTTGAAGCTAAAAAAAATTACCAGGCCTTTTTTTTTTTAAGAAAAAGATATTTCCTCACAATGTTATTTTTATAAATGACTTTGGGATGAAAATCCATCACTGATTTTGAATGTTTTGCTGTATAGCCCAAAGGAATACACACACACACACACACACATACACACACACTACTTTAAACCCAAGCCAACTATATATATATATAAACACAGTTATATATATAATTATAAAATTACATGTATGCATATATAAATATATGATTTTAGATAGACAGATCTGGTTTTACATAAAGATTTTTATGAAATATGTGTGGGTATGTCTTGAAGAGGACCAAAAATGACATCATTATGTTAGAGTCAAGTTACAATGTGCCTGATTGTGGCTGATCAGACCAATATGAGCTCAGAAAGTTCTACCACAGAATGGGAACAAGTAATGCATATGAACATTTGGGGTAGATTTTATAACTTTTTGTATCTTGTGTTTCTTTTGAGCTAGTTCAGTTATACTTTGCTTATAGAACACATCTTCTCTGATGAGGACATACGATACTGGATGGTCCTGTGCCAGTGTCTCTCATCATGCAATCAATTCTAAATTTCTTAAGAGAGACTTGGAGTGTTTTTTAAACACTTTTTTCTTTTATCATAATTTTAATAACATTTTATTTTTTAAAATACATGGAAAGGTAGTTTTCAACATTTACCTTCACAAAACCTTGGGTTCCAAATTTTTCTCCCTCTAATCACCTTTCCCTTTCACGAAGATAGCAATCAATCCTACATAGATTTAATATATGCAGTTCTTCTAAACATATTTCCATATCCATCATGCTGCCCCCCAAAAAATCAGTCAAAAGTAAAAAAAAAAAAACACAAGCAAGCAAACAAACAACAACAAAGGTGAAAATACCATGCTTTGATCCCACAATTAATCTCTATAATTCTCTTCTCTGGTGGTGGATGGTATTTTCCCTCACAAGTCTATTGGAATATCCTTGAATGACCTATTGTTGAAAAGAGTCAAGTCCATCACAGTTGATCATCACATAATCTTGTTACTGTGTACAATTTTGTTTTGGTTCTGTTCACTTCACTCAATTTAAATTCATGTAAGTCTTTCTAGGCTTTTTGGAAATCAGATCGTTCACCATTTCTTAGAGAAAAATAATGTTCCATTATATTCATATGGAACAATTTATTCAGTCAGTCCCCAACTGATTTCCAGTTCCTTGTTACTATAAAACGGGGCTAGTACAAACTTTTTTTGCACATGTGGGTCTTTTCCTCTCTTTTATGATCTCTTTGTGATACAGACCCAATATAGATGTTTCTTGATCAAAGGATATATCCACTTTTATACTTCTTTGGGCATACTTCCAAGTTGCTCTCCAGAATGTTTAGATCATTTCACAATTCCACCAACAATGCATTAGTGTGCAGTTTTTCCAAATCTTTTCCAACATTCATCATTATGTTTTTCTATCATTTTAGCTGATTTGAGAATTGTGAATGGGTATTTTAGAATTGTCTTAATTTGCATTTCCTTAGTCAATAGTGATTTAGAACATTTTTATATGACTAGAAATAACTTTAATTTCTTCATTTGAAAGTTGTCTTCATAGCCTTTAACCATTTATCAATTGAGGAATAGCTTGCATTCTTATAAATTTGAGTCAATTCTCCATATATTTCTGTAATGAAGCTTTTATCAGAAACCCCCTTCCACCACTTTATGCTTCCCTTGTAATGTTGGCTGCATTGGTTTTGTTTGTACAAAACCTTTTTAATTTAATGTAATCAAAATTACTTATTTGCATTTTAAAATGTTTTCTTGTTTTTCTTTGCCCATAAACTTCTCCTATCTCAACAGATCTGAGATGGAGACTTTCCTGTGTTCTTCTAATTTGATTATAGTATTGCCCTTTATATCTAAATGAATTCATTTTGACCTTATCTTGGAAAAGGTTGTTAGATTTTGGTCAATATCTAGTTTCTGTCATAGTCTTTTCCAATTTTCCTAACAATTTTTGTCATGATGCTTTTTCTGATCATCATGGGAGCTCTTGCCTCTGTGAGTTCTGCATAAAATAGTGTTTTTGGCAAGCATATATTTGGCATTTAGATAATGTGGCCAATCCAATGGAGTTGTGTTCTCTATAGTAGAATTTGTATGTTTAGCCATTTAGTTCGAGAAAGGACCTCAGTGCCTGGTATCTTCTATCAAGTAGTCTTCAGAATCTTCCAAGGACAATTCAAATAAAATTCATTTTTTCCTGGCATGGTGCAGGTATATTGTCCAGCTATCAAAAACATGCAACAAAAAAGGCCATCACAAAACAGTTTTATAGACCTTCAGTTTGGTTGTCAATCTAATATCTCTTTATTCCTACACTTTCCCACAGAGCCTCTGAAATATTGAGCTCTCTCTGGAAATGTGTGTATCCACTTCATTATCAATGTACACATCCCTGGAAAGCATATTGCTAAGATAAGTGAACTTATCTACAGGATTTAAAACTTCTCTGTTTGATGCAACTGATGATTTCACATACTGATGGTGCAGTTCTGACTGATGGAGCACTTGCATATTTTGGTGTTAATTTTTAGGCCAAAATTAGCACAAGCAGCAAAGAATAGATCCATACTTTGTTGCATTTCAGCTTCCAAAGTTGCACTGAGTACATGATCATATGGAAACAAAAATCATGTACCAATATTCCCTCCACTTTAGTTTTGGCTTGTAGCCTTTTTAAGTTTAAGAACTGATCATCAGTGTGTTGGCTGACCTTGATTCCATGTTAGTCTTCACTGAAGACATTTGATAACTTGGCTAAAATAATTATGCTAAAAAGTATGAAAGTAAGTATTCAGACTTATTTCACACTATTGTTGACTGGGAAAGTGTAAGAATATCATCAATTATCCAGAATTAGGCTAAATAGGCCATCATGAAATTGGTGTAAAAATACTAATGACTTTTTCTGGGCATTCAAATTTTGACATAATTTTCTATAAGGCCTCACAAATGATAGCATTAAAGGCTTTAATCAGATCTACAGGTGTTGTATATAGACTTTGTTATGTTTCTGGCATTTTCCCTGATATTTATGGAAAACAAATGCCTTATCAACTATTCCTTGGCCTCTTCTGAAGCCATACTGACTCTCAGGTAGACAACCATCTTACAGCTGAAGAAAAATACTATTAAGGAGAGCTCTTGTGAGAACATTGCCAGCAATAACTAAGTGAGAGACAACTCTGCCAAATCTCTCCACCCTGTGATTGTCACAGGATAATCTATTCTCTCTACTTTTATGGAGATGGATAATGGAGATACCTGAATTCCTAGAGCATAACCATCTCTTGCCATTTAATCCAGAAAATTTCAGTCAATTTTTCTTTGAGCAATGAACTCTCCACCTTGTGTATATGTGTGTGTGTCCATATATATATGTATATATATGGACACACACATAATTATATACATACATACATACATACATAAATGTTGAGATATATACATGCATATGTTTATGTATATGTGTGCTCATATATTTAAAAGGCCCCTTCCTTCCTTATTATAAAGGATGGAAAATGGGAAAAAAACAACAAGCTTAGCAAGGAAAAACAATGGTCACAGACACATAACATCAATGTTAAAGAAAGATTTCAAATCCAGATATTTTCTGATTTCTGAGTCTACAACTCCTTTCACTATATCAATTTAACTTGTAACCTAGAAAATGTGCTTGGAAAAGGAAAGAGACAATGGAAGACATATAAACTGATGCAGAGTAAAGTGAATAGAACTAAGGAAAAGTTTATACAACAACAAAATTTTAAAGACAAAAAGCTTTGAAAAACATCTTAAAAAATGCAATTCTCAACTTTGATTCCAGGGGACTTATGATAATGCATGGTACTCATCTTTGACAAAGAATGGCATTCTTGATGCAAATGACAAATATATTTTTGAGCATGGCCAACATTTGCTTTCCTTGGTTATGTCTATTGGTTACAAAGATTTTGTTTTTTTTCTTTCTTTTTTTTGCTGTTTTCATGTAAAATATGCAAATAAAAGTTAATTACCATAAAAGAATGGAAAATAATAAACCATGATTTCTAAATCATCTTGAAGTTTACAAAGCACTATCCTCACAATAATTTTGTAAGACAGAATATAAACAACCCTTCCATTTTATTGAGAGAAAATTGATAGTTATAGAGGCAAAGAGACTTGTCAGAGGACACACAATAATGAATTGGAACCTAAGACCTAAAATAAAGTATTTCTTCATTCAAGGTCTGGTGCTATTTCCATTATATCAAATTGAGATGTTACTGGATTATCATACTGTATGTTATCATATGATATCTTATCATACTATCCCATGATAAAATAAATTCAGAGGTAGTATGGAACATAGGAAGTATCTATGCTAATTCTCTCATTTTATAGATGAACTGAATCAAAAGGATGGCCTGTCAAAGTTCAAGCAGATAGAAAGTGGCAAAAGCAGAATTTGGACTTATTACCTTTGGTTTCAGAGTTCATGCTCTTTCTTTTTTTAAAATTTTTTATTAATACTTTTTATTTCCAAAACATATGTATGGGTAATTCCTAAACATTAACCCTTACAAAGCTTTCTGTTACAAATTTTCCCCCCTACTCCCCACCCCTCCCCTAGATGGCAGGATATCCACTACATGATAATTATGTTAGCATAGTTAAGAAATCGAATATATGTATAGTTATTGTATCATGTTCATGCTCTTTCAATAAATTTTCAGGTTAGTCACAGCTAAATGCCAAAAGAATTGTTGCTGTTTCTTGGCCTCTTCTGGAGCCACACTGACTCTTTTTAATTAAAGCTTTTTATTTTTAAAACATATGCATGGATATTTTTTCAATATTAACCCTTGCAAAACCTTGTATTCCAATTTTCTCCTCCCTTCTCCCATCCCCTTCCCTAAGATGACAAGTAATCCAATATATGTTAAACATGGTAGAACTTTATGTTAAATCCAATATATGCATATGTATTTATACAATTATCTTGCTGCACAAGGAAAAAAACGAGAAAGAAAATGAAATGCAAGAAAACAACAATAAAATGAGTGAAAATGAGATGTTGTGAACCACACTCATTTCCCACAGTCCTCTCTTTGGGTGTAGATGGCTCTTTTCATCACAAGATCTTCTGGAACTGGTCTGAATAATGTCATTCTTAAAGAGAGCCACATCCATCAAAACTGATCATTGTATAATCTTTTTTGTTGCCATGTATGATGATCTACTGGTTCTGCTCATTTCTCTCAGCATCAGTTCATGCAAGTCTCTCCAGGCCTCTTTGAAAACATTTTGCTAATCATTTCATACAGAACAATAATATTCCATAACATTCATATACCATAACTTAGCCATTCTCCAACTGATGGGCATTCATTCAGTTTCTAGTTTCTTGTCTCTATAAAAAGAGCTGCCACAAACATAGCCACACTCTCAAATAACAATCCTACATTTGAAGGGAAAAAAAAACCTTTTAAAGAGAATTCTTGCAAGAATCTTGCCAGCAATAACTTAGTAAAGGACACCCTCCCAACCCTATCCACCCTGTGATTGTAACAGGACAATCTATTCCCTCTACTTTTATTGAGATGGACGATGGAAATATCTTTGAATTCCTAGGGCATAACCATCTCTGTAACTATAAAGAAGAAGAAATTCAGGCAAGTATAGTCAGGAAAAGCTTCACAGAGGAAGTATCATTTAAACTGAGTTTTTAAAAATAGGAAGGACTTGGAGAGGCAAAAAGGACAGAGGAAGAATTCTATACATATGGGAAAATGAGCCAATAGTTGAAAACAGGGAAGATTAAGTTATTTTTGGTGTACAACAAGAAATTCAGTTTGGATAAAGCTTATAGTCAATATAGTCAATATAGTCAACAACAGCTTAATTCAATATAGAATATAAATTTTATAGAGCTTTGGATGCCCAGCGGAGACATTTCTAAATTCCTTCCTGTAGGCAATTGAAGACTTTGGAGAAAGTAAGTGAATCATGTGGTCAAAGAACAATGATGTATATGAAAGGTTCTTTTTTATGTAGTTTATATTTATTTTCCCATGTTATATATAAAAACAATTTTTAACATTCATTTTTAAAACTTTCAGATCCTGATTCCCTTCCTCCCTCCCTCCCTCCACACCCCACTTTTATTGAGAATGCAAGCAATTTCATATAAGTTACACATGTGTAATCATGCAAACATTTCCACAATTGTTATGTTGTGAAAAAATAGAACAAAAAATTTAAGAAAAAGTAATATGTATTATATATGTGTATACATGTAAGAATGTATAGTTGTATATATGAATATATTTTGTACATATTCATTTGGATGTGGATGCATATATACATATATACTGCAATCTGCATTCAGGAACCATTAGTTTTTTTTTTTTCTGAGCATAGATAGTATTTTTCATCATAAGTCTTTCCGAGTTGTTTTCAATCACTATATTGCTGAGAATATTTAGCACAACTGATCATCTTATAATATTACTGTTACTTTATACACAGTATATTTCTCTTTGTATCAGCTCATGGAAGATTTTCCAGATTTTTCTGAGATCATCCTGCTTATCATTTCTTGTAGCACAGTAACATTCTAATATAATTACATAGCACCATTTATTTAGCCATTTCCCAATTAATGGGTATCCCCTCATTTTCCAATTCTTTTCTCTCAGAAAAGAGCTGCTCTAAATATTTTTTGCCCATTTAGGTCCTTTGTAATTTGTTTTTTTCTTTGGAGATGCAGACCTAGTAGTGGTATTGCTAGTTAAAGAGTATGAATGATTTTATAGCCCTTTGAGCATAGTTACAAATTACTCTATACAATGATTGAGTCAGTTCAGAACTCCACCAAAAGTGAATTTTTCCCCATCCCCTCTACCAATTGTCATTTCTCTTTTCTAAATTATTAGCCAATCTAATAGGTATGTGGTAGTACTTTAGAATTGTTTTAATTTGTATTTCTCCTATTAATAGTGAGTTAGAACATTTCTTTTTGTATATAGTTATAAATAATTATGGTTACTTCATCTGAAAACTGTTGCCTTTAGATAATTTATTATTTGGGGAATGACTCTCAGTTTTGTAAATTTGACTCAGTGCTCTATGTTTGAGAACTGAGCCCTTTATGAGAGAAATTTGCTTCAATTTTTTTCCACAATTACTCTTGTTAACTCTATTTATCCTCTGTTTATTATATTTTCTCTCTCCTTTCACTCTGTCCTTCTTTAAAAGTATTTTTCTTCTGCTTATGCCTTTCCCCAATCTTCCCACTGTCCTATTACACTCTGCCCCTTATCCTTTTCCCATACTACTATGCTATAGGGTAAGACAGATTTCTATACCCAGTTGAGCGTGTATGCTCTTTTTTTCTTTGAAGCAATTCTGATGAAAGTAAGGATAACTAATTCTTCTTTATCTCCTTACTCTTCCCCTCCACTGTAAAAGTTTTTTACTATTTTTTATGTGAGATAATTTACCCCATTTATCTCTCCTTCCCTTTCTTCCACTATTTTCCTCTTTAATCCTTTAATTTATTATTAATTAATTATAATTATTATAGATATTCACACTCAAGCAAGATTTGTGCCAAAAAATACTCCTTCCAGCTTCTTTAATGATAAGAAAGTTCCTATGATTTACAAGTATCATCTTCCCATGTAGGGATGTAAACAGTTTAACCTTATTAAGTCTCCTATGATTCCTATTTCCTGTTTACCTTTTTATGCTTCGCTAAAGTCTTATACTTGAAAGTCATATTTTCTTTTCAACTGTTTTTTTTACACCAAGAATGCTTGAAAGTTCTTTATTTCAATGAATATTCATTTTCCCTCTGAAAGATTTTACTCATATTTGCTGAGTAGATGACTCATAGTTGTCATCCTAGCTCTCTTACAATTTAGAACATCATATTCCAAGTTTCTGATTCTATAATGTAGAAGATACTTGATCTTATATCATCTTGACTGTGACTCCATGATATTTTAGTTTTTTCCTAACATTATATTTTCTTTTTGAACTGAGAATTTGTGAATTTGGCTATAATACAATATAATTGGAGTTTTCATTTTAGCATCTCTTTCAAGACACAGTAATCAGTGGATGCATTCAATTTCTATTGTATACTCTAGTTCCAGAATATCAGGACAGTTTTATTTAAAAATTTCTTGGAAGGTGGTGTGTAAAGTCTTTCTTTTATCCTGGCTTCCAGGTAGTTCAATAATTTTTACATTATCTCTCCTGGTATATATTTTCTAGGTCAGTTGTTTCTCCAATGAGATATTTCACATTGTCTTCTATTATTTTGTCATCATAGTAACTTTTGATGGACAGAATTTTTTTCTGTTTTTTACTCATTTTCCCAGCCTTGGGAAAATTACTTGACTTTTAACTTTGTGTTAAAGTATAATGCTACTTCCAGGGTAGAAGATACACTGTCCAAAACTTTAGGGGTTTTGTCTAGCTGTGTTTAGAGATACGTTAGTTTTTCCAAGGTGGTATGATCTCAGAAGAAGTATGTTTACTCCACTCCTGGCAAATGCTTTGGTGTGTGAGCAATCACAAACACTCTTTTCAGCCCTGGAATTGTAAAGAGGATACCTTTTTCTCCATACCTGCAAGACCTTTTGTGCTAATGCTTACCCTCACTCTGAACCTGTCATCTAGGAGAATGACTGAGATCATAATATGAGCAAAGAAACAGAGTCCTGCCTCAGTGCTGGTCAAAAGATCCCTTTAATCTTCTTGTGATTAGTTGTCTGACCCTCTTCCTATTTGTGATTTGAGAACTCTGGAAACCACTGCTTCTTCTGCTGATTCAGTGGCTCCCGAGTGCTGCTTCTGGTTTTCTGGGTCTGGGGCTATGCTTGTATGGCATGTGCTAGACTGTGTTCCACTCTCACCCAGATATGACAAAAGTTTCCTGCCAACTTTCTTTTTTGTTTTTTATTAAAGCTTTTTATTTGTATAACATATGTATGGGTAGTTCCCCAGCATTGATCTTTACAAAGCTTTCCATTACAAATTTAGCCCCCAGCCCCCTCTCCTCCCCTAGATAGCAGGAAGTCCACTACATGTTAATAATTTTGAAATACTTGACAAGTTATGCAAGAAAAATCCTATCTACAAGGAAAAAAAAAGAAAATCAGAGAAAGGCAACACAATGCAAGCAAATGTCAATAGAGATCATGAAAATGTTACGTTGTGGTTCATATTTCATATCCCTCTCTCTGGGTGTATATGGTTTTCTTCAGTGAACAAATTGGAACTGGTTTGAGACAATTCTTTGTTGCAGAGAGCCATGTCCATCAGAATTGATCATCATGTAATACTGTTGTTGCTGTGTATGATGATCTCCTGGTTCTGCTCGTTTCACTCAGCATCAGTTCGTGCAAGTCTCTCTGAAATCGTCCTGCTGGTCGTTTCTTACAGAGCAATAATATTCCATAACATTCATATACCATAATTTATTCAGCCACTCTCCAATTGATGGGCATCCATTCAGTTTCCAGTTTCCAGCCACTACAAAAAGGGCTGCCACAAAACATTCTTGCACATGTGGGGCCCTTTCCCTCCTCTAAGATCTCTTTGGGATATAGGCCCAGGAGAAACACTGCTGGGTCAAAGGGTATGCACAGTTTGACAACTTTTTGAGCATAGCTCCAAATTTCTCTCCAGAATGGTTGGATCCATTCACAGTTCCACCAACAATGTATTAGTGTCCCAGTTTTCCCACATCCCCTCCAACATTCATCGTTATCTTTTCCTGTCATTTTAGCCAATCTGACAGGTGTGTAGTGGTACCTCAGAGTTGTCTTAATTTGCATTTCTCTGATCAATAGCGATTTGGAGCAACTTTTCATATGACTAGAGATGGTTTTAATTTCATCATCTGAAAATTGTCTGTTCATATCCCTTGACCAAGCATCTATTGAAGAGTGGCTTGAATTCTTATATATATATGAGACAAATATATTTTAGAAATGAGACCTTTAACAGAACCATTAAATGTGAAGATGATTTTCCAATTTGATGCTTCCCTCCTAATCTTGTCTGCATTTGTTTTATTTGTACAGAAACTTTTTAACTTAATATAATCAAAATTATCCACCTGGTGTTCAATTAGGAGTTTCCGGTCTTCTTTGGACATACATACATTTATTCCATCTCCACAGGTCTGAGAGATAAACTCTATTACATTCCTCTAACTTGCTTATAAAGTCCCTCTTTATATCTAGATCATGAACCCATTTAGATCTTATCTTGGTATGTGGTGTAGGGTCAAGCCATAATTTCTTCCACACTAGTTTCCAATTTTCCCTGCAGTTTTTGCCAAATAGTGAGTATTTATCCCAAAAGCTGGGGTCTTTGGGTTTATCAAACACTAGATTGTTAAGGTTAATACCTAGGTTGTCCTGGTACCCTAACCTGTGCCACTGATTGACTGCGCTATTTCTTAGCCAATACCAAACGGTTTTGATGACTGCTGCTTTATAATATAGTTTTAGATCTGGTACAGCAAGGCCACCTTCATCTGCCTTTTTTTCTTTTTTTTTTAATTTTCTTTTTTTTATTTTATTTGCATAGCATATGTGTGGGTAATTCTTCAACAATAACCCTTACATAGCTTTCCATTACAAATTTTCCCCCAACTCCCCACCCCTCCCCTAGATGGCAGGATATCCACTATATGTTAATTATGTTAAAATATTTGGTAAATCTAATATATGTATACATATTTCCAAACTTGTCATTGTTGTGCAAGAAAAATCTTGTCTACACAAACGATATATCAGATAAAGGAAACACAATGTAAGCAAACATCAATCAAGGAGTATGAGAATGTTATGTTGTGGTCCACATTTCACATCCCTCTCTCTGGGTGTATATGGCTTTCTTCAGTGAACAATTGGAGGTGGTTTGAAACATTTCATTGTTGAAGAGAGCCATGTCCATCAGAATTGATCATCATATAGTACTGTTGTTGCCGTGTATAAAGATCTCCGGGTTCTGCTCATTTCGCTCAGCATCAGTTCATGTAAGTCTCTCCATGCCTCTCTGAAATCATCTTGCTGGTCATTTCTTACAGAACAATAATATTCCATAATATTCATATACCATAATTTATTCAGCCATTCTCCAATTGAAGGGCATCTATTCAATTTCCAGTTTCTAGCCACTACAAAAAGGGCTGCCACAAACATTCTTGCACATGTGGGGCCCTTTCCTTCCTTTATGATTTCTTTGGGATATAAGCCCAATAGAAATGCTGCTGGGTCAAAGGGTGTGCACAGTTTGATAACTTTTTGAGCATAGCTCCAAATTGTTCTCCAGAATGGCTGTATCCGTTCACAGCTCCACCAACAATGCATCAGTGTCCCAGCGCTCCCACATCCCCTCCAACATTCATCATTAACTTTTCCTGTCATTTTAGCCAATCTGACAGGTGTGAAGTGGTACCTCAGGGTTGTCTTGATTTGCATTTCTCTGATCAACAGTGATTTGGAGCACCTTTTCATATGACTATAAATAGTTTTAATTTTATCCTCTGAAAATTGTCTGTTCATATCCTTTGACCATTTATTGATTGGAGAATGGCTTGAATTTTTATAAATATGAGACAATTCTCTATATATTTTAGAGATGAGACCTTTATCAGAACCCTTAAATGTAAAGATGATTTCCCAATTTATTGCTTCCCTCCTAATCTTGTCTGCATTGATTTTGTTTGTACAAAAACTTTTTAACTTAATATAGTCAAAGTTATCTATCTGGTTTTCAATTAAGAGTTCCAGTTCTTCTTTGGACATAAATTTATTCCATCTCCATAGGTCTGAGAGGGAAACTATATTACATTCCTCTAATTTACTTATAGTATCACTCTTTATATCCAGATCATGAACCCATTTAGATCTTATCTTGGTATGTGGTGTTAGATGTGGGTCAAGCCCTAATTTCTTCCACA
>JAJPUD010020162.1:0-25212 GCA_023553655.1 Myrmecobius fasciatus
CCAAATATTTCTGAGTTCGTTGACTTGAAGATCAGTTCAGAGGCTTATTTTATTGTTGATTTGAGAGAAGATCGGAGGAGAGGCAGAAAGTCACCTTTTCGCTCCGCCATCTTGGCTCCGCCCCCCAAAATATAGGTTATATTAAGAAACCTTCAGGGAAACTAACTTAATGGGAAATAAACAACCATCCTACAACAGGCTTCTTTTCCTTCCTAGTCAGGGTTTATAACAATCTCTAGTATTAACAAGTTTCCTGCATTTAATTACATAGCCTATATTTTTCAAGGAGAATGTTCTTATGTTCAACAGCAACATTAACTTTGAACATAAATAACAATGTATACATTTTATATTCAAGCATGTTAATATTTGTTAAAAGACTATTTGAAGGCTATTAATATGACTTTGGTCACTATGATGTGTTACATTTGTCCTACTTGAAATCCTCAGTCAGCCTCTCCTATCTGTCAAAATTTTATAGCCGTTGAATGATAAGGTCTCAGTTGCTATGGCAATTATTCCATTACCTAGGTGACAGTGTTCTAATGATGTCATTGCTAAAGTGATCTAACTCCTGAAACATTTCCAGTTTTAGCTCCCAAGAAGACACACTAAAAATTTACCTGTGATCCCAGCACATAATGTCCAAGGTGAGAAGCTGGGTGCCCCTCTTAATAAAGCAGCCACCAAAGTTATTGTGAAGTTAGGCGGCAATGAGAGGCATAAGTTCCAGGAACAAGGAGGTGACTCTGCCCTTAACTGACTTTATCAGATATACTGTGCTCAGGTAAAGGTGACACATATTTAAAATGACATTGATAAGTTGGAGAAGGCCAGACAAAGGGAAGCTAGGATGGCAAAGAAGCTTGCAACAACACATTCTTTTTTTTAATTAATTGAAGGAAATTGGGCTGTTTGCCCAAAATCATTTGGGGGTGACATTAAGACTGCCTTAAAGTATATGAAGGACTGTCTTAAGGAAGAGATATTAGCTTTTCTCTACTTGGCTCCATAAAATAGAATGGAGAGTAAAAGGTTGAAGTTGCCAAGTTTGTTTTTTAGATGTTACGGGAGGAAAAAAAAAACTTCCTAATGATTAGAACAATGGCAAAGTGCACTGGACTGACTCAAAAGGCTGAAGGAGCTGTCTTGTCTCCTTCACTGAAGTTTTTCTAATTTATACTATATCACCACCTACTAAATATATTATATAAGGGATCATTTTTTAAGTCCAAACTAAATCTACTTCCATTTGGGTCAAATATTCCCCTCTACCTTCCAGATTAACTAGATCAGCAGCGAGAGCCAAGAAGGTTGAGTAAAGGTAGTAATTTGCCCAACCTCTACCAAAAACTGCTCCAAATTCTTTTAAATAATGAATCTAAACTAAATTAACTAGATCGAAAAAAGACAATCCTATATGAGAGGAAACAAAACTGAATAAGAATAGGGAATATTACCCTATCCCCCGAAAAATGAAGGCTAAATTTATCTTATTTATCCACTGGAAATGAGATGAAAGTAACTTTCTGAAGGTACTGTAATAAAGAATATTCCCTCTCAGAATGTCGGTCAACCACATGAATGCAGATAAAGGAAAAAGAAATGTGTCTAAGGAGAGAGAAATAAGAAATAGGGAAGAAAATGTAGACATAGACTGGAAATGAGGTAATAGAGTATAGGTTTAGAATCTGAAGGAAGAGGAATCGTAAAGGGTTGAAAAAAGAGGAATGAAGACAATATTTTTTTTTCTGTTTTTCAAACTTCAAAAGAATCTAATAGTTGTGTCTAGAAGAAGAATGAGCGTTGGCCAGATTGGTTCCATTCTATGTGAAAGGTAGTTTGTTCTTTCTCTAGATCCAGAAAAAAATTGAAATCTTGAGCTTTCAGAATAAATACAGGTACAGTAACTATAGTTGTGAAATGGTGCCTTATTTCTAAGCTTATGCTTAAAGAAAAGTTCTTCAGTTTTAGGCATATCCTGAGGCAATGATGAGTTCAACCATCATACATAGTAATAGGCTCTAGTTTGGGATAATCATAGAAGAATTACATTGGAAAGTCAGTAAATTTTTGTCTTGGAAACTTTACTTCTTCTTTAGGATATACCCTTTCAATCAGTTCATTTGATTTTATATGTAGAGCTGAGAGTAACCTTAGAAGCCATTTAGTTCAGACTCCTCCCTCTTCTGACAGAGACTCAGAATGATTAAGTGACTAGATCACATTGCCATTAAGTGGAAGAGTCAAGATTTGAGATGAGATTCTTTTACTCCAAAACAGCAGTTTAAACAAGCCCACATTTTCCTGAGATCAGAGAAAAAATATCTGAGAAGCAGTGTAGTATAGGGGAAAAGATTAATGGATTGGGAAGTCAAAAAATGAATTTGAATTCTAGTTCTGCCATTTATACCTTATGGTCATGTAACCTCAATCAGACTAAGACCTGTTGAAGACCTGAGCTTAGAAAAGGCCAAGGTCTCCCATTTCATCCAGGATCATCACCAGTCATCTTGATCTGTATTTGAACCAGATGGCTCTGGAGGGGAAAGTGAGGCAGGTGACCTTGCACAGCCCTCCATCACTTAAATCCAATTCACTTCCATGCCATGGCATCACCACCTCATGGTCCTTTTTGAGAACGAAGGACAAAACAACAACCTCTGCAAGTAAATGTCCTGGAATTGATAAGTTGGAAGACTCCCTTCCTTCCTTCTTTGTATGTTTAGTATCATTCCTAAGACGAACCTCCCAAGTATGTAAAAAAAAACAAACCAAAAAAACCTTGGCTCCATCCTTGATTGAACTGTAGGACGAAGAGGAGGAGAGGGACAGGGAGAGATGATAAAAGGAAATGTTTATGTATTCATATGTGTATAACTGTGTGCATCTGTGCTCATTGGCACCAGTTCCCTGCTTATCTTTATCAATTGGTATAGAAATTGTTATTGAGCTTAACATCTGCTTAGCAAGCAGTTCCTCAATTTGGGCATTCCTCAAATTTTCAGGTACTTGATGGTTGGTCCTTTCAGGTATTCAAGAAGCTTCCTTATGCATAGCTAATTCTTTTTCAAACTAGTTTTTCCCTGGGTCATATTACATCAGTCAACTTTGCAACCACAAGATGGTGTTAAAAACCAAATACAATAAAATGAACTATGTTATTCTACTCTGTCAGTTAATTTCAGAATCTAGCAGGTTGTCTTTCTCTAAGAAAAATACCTCAGGTTGTGTCTCAAAATGTCTGGAATCTAAAATAATGTGTCATATTGGGCCATTGCTGTCATAAATCAAGCTCATTAAAATCATCTCATAATATATGTGTGTCATACATCATAAGTGAAGCATTTGGTAGCATGTTCTTTCAGGCAGGATTTTTCATGAGCTGCTAATGCTAGAACTCAGGAGAAATGGCCATCCAAAGGAACAGCTTGCAATAGTTACTTCTGTTTCATAATTACATAAATGACTACAGCAGCAAATATTAAAAACAGTGCAGTTATGCATAATTTCTGCAACATGCAATCTAATTTACAAGCAGTAAAAACAGTAATAAAAGCATTGCCCAGTGATGGCACAAAACAATTTCCACTCAAGATTCTTAAAAATAACACTAGTTTCCTTACAGCTGGATTCATTGTTAACATAGTTTGCTAAACATCCTGTTTGAGAAAGTCTAATCAAATCCTGTGCTAAAACCATATTAACTAAAGTATGATCCTAATGGACATTTCACACAAAGCAATATAGATTTGGCTTTTTCTACACAGCTGGTAGCTTCTAAAATGGAGAACTGGAGCCCTAGGGGGGAGCTATCATCACCCAATTCTCATAGAGAATAGAGAGCTTCTGTATGCATACACACACACACACACACACACACACACACATATATATATATATATATATATATATATATATATATATATATATATAATATGTAAATCCTAGGAAGCAATAGGTCAAGCCATGCATTAGAAATCAAATGCCACCTCTCAAATATCAGAAGAATAAAACCAGTATACTTTTCCCTGGCAAGGCATTCAAAACATACAGCATAGCACCAGTAATTGAGTTCATTATTTTAAAACTTGAGATGACTGGGAAACTATTGAGCTAAAGTTTAACTTTAAAGATGCCTAAGAATAAAAACAATCTAATACTAAGCATATTAATAATAAATCCCAAGAGGAAAGGAACATCAACCATTTTCAAGACCAATTAATTTGCATTCAAACACAATATGCTCCTTGCAAATGTTTCCAATTATAATTATTTAAACAAAATAGGCTAATTACTGATATTCCTTTGAATTTTTCCTACATCACATAATCTTACTTATACCAAAATAGATCTGTGAATTAAGTAAGATACTCTCACCATTGTAGTAGATTCCAAGTCATCTATTTTTTTTAAAAAACCCTTTTGTTTCTTAGTTGTACCTCTAACTGAATCATCTGGACAAAATTTATCCAATGTGCTGGAGTTCTTCCTCTAGTTCTTTTAATGTTTTGTGTACACAAAGCATCCCTTACTCTTACTTAGTACCTTATTAGCTCCTCTCCTGAAAATAATTTAATGTCATTTCCCATGCACAAGTCACTCTTAGTAATATGCAGTTTAATTACCTCACTTCTGTCACTCATTTATCTTTTCTATCACCTATAATTTTGTTTCTTCTGTGATTATGAAGTTCCATTATTCATAATCATATACCAGAAATATTGCCAAATGTTTAACAACCAGCTTTCTGTTGGGTAAATGTATTTTGCAAAACACCTTTAAATTTAATCTGTATTATTACTATTTGCTTCATCACTTTTTTAACTCCGGACAAATCAACAAAGCAAGCACATCCTGTTGCATAACATTTGCAAATTTCTGAGATGTAAAAGCTTACATAGAAAATTTAACTATTGGCTCTCCTGAGCCAGTTCAATGTGGCTTTATCATAACGCTTCAAATACATTACTTTACATATCTATAATTTATGAGTATCAATACTCTTTCCAATGAACACCACAATTCCTCTATGATTTAGTTAATTGTCTGACAGTTGCTGTAAATCAGGACATCATAACTGTCATAATTCCAATGATAAGCCTTACTAAATTTGACTGGTTCAGAGAATATTAGAATATTTTGTCAAAAAAAAGGGTTTGGGAATCATTTTGCAATCTTTGAATTATCCTAAATGCAATAACCACTCAGAATCCTATTCAGTTCTAATTCTTGTGTAATGCCTTGCCAAGACGTATCATATCTATCTGTGGCCTAACTAAATGTGCTGCCCATCCAACTGTGTGTTGTAATTTGTGATATATGCATTTCTAATGCATTTTTCCTATATGGATTGTAAAACCAATTGCTTCTGAATTATTGTGGAGCTCATTATTGTATCTAGGCTTTGGGGAAACAAGAGATCTAAAGAATTTTGCTATCTAAATGGAATCCTCCTTTCCTTTGGATGTCAAAAGGAAGGGATACCACATTATAAGAGAAAACATTTTTGTGAGGATAAGTATTATTGCTTTATGCATTACTTAATACTGATATTCAGGTGATCATTCAAACAATCTCTAATGGCCATCTAGGGAATATTTATGAATTTTTGAATGAATGGGAGGCCTCTTGTTGAAGGATAGCCATTTAGAGGGCAATTTGCTGAGTTGAGTGAATTATTTTGAAACTGTTTTAAAAAACAGGATTTTTATCATCTACATCAATTACATGGAATTGAAGATGATGCTTACTGTAGAAAATTGTTCGTGGTGTCCAAAATTTTTGTTTTCATATCTTCATTATGTTTTTGATATAGCAATACAGTTAAGATTTTATACAGATAAGAAAACAGACTTATGAGTCAGTAGTTGATGTGTTCTTGGCCACAGTTTTGTTGCTATAACACCAAATGTGACGTTTTCCATTCTTTGTACTCTTTCCCTCCTTGAGATATCTTGAAAAGAAAGTTGAAAATCTTTAAAAGTATTTCAACTCCAATGTAGATTTGTTCTATGTATTTTTATTCCTCTTTCCCTCTCTTGTCAAATTTGTGCTGAGAGGAAACAAAAAAAAAAATGTTGCTTACACTTTTCTGAAAGTAGAACCCAAATATGTGGTCATCAGTAAGCAAACTGATCATTGGCAAACCTGTCTCTCTTCACATCTATTTGTTGATCTTTAAGTTTAATCTAAATACACACTCAGACAATTCTGCCTAATTTTGTCCTTAGATTTCTGACTTTTTATCTTTAGAAATCTTTTTTTTTTAAATTTTGTGGTGAAAATACCCTTGACTTTCTATTATCTTGCTTTGTAATAGCTTGCCTTTTTTAAAAAGGAAAGCAATTCTGCCCTTCAGTTCCCTCTGTTTCTTAGAGGAGATGCAGACATTGTCAAATAGATTGATTTCATGACTTTTTTAGTCTCTTAAATTAAGAGGATATTTTAATACTATTGGGAGCTTAGTGGTCTTGAAGCACTGTCTTTTCATTTAATCATTTCATATTTTTAAAAAATAACTTTTAAAAACCGTTCAGCTGAAGTTGTTGCAATCACAGTTTCTTCTTTTTCTTTCTAATTCAATCTTGATTTTTGTTCTAATTGCTGAGTTGGACAAACTATAGTTAAAGGATCTGAAATGACTTCCAAAATAGTAACATTCTTTTTTTCTCCAATTAAGAAAACATAATTAAATTATGTTAATCTAATGTCAAGCACTATTTTTCTGCCTCCAACCTTTCTCCTTTGTATAAAGAAAAAGAAGACTAAAGAAGGATATTCAAGCAAAACATATTCTCTTATTAATTTCAAACAGACACACATACATTACATACATATTTTTCATTTTTTATCTCTGTCAGGAGGTAGGTAGTATTGTTTACAATCTCTCCTCTGGACTCATGTTTAGTCATTGTTTTGATAAAAATTCATAAATCTTTCAAATTTGATTACTATTTGTAAATTTAAAACTGAAATACAAAATAGGGAAAGGGAAAATATGTCCATGTGCAGAGCAAAATGTAAGAGAGGATTCAAAATATAAATCAATAAATTTCCACTTCATGAAAGCCTCTATAAGAAATATTACACATTGTGTTCAAAGATGTCCATTTTTTCTTTGCTTCCTTGTAGATTTTCCTTTGTTTTCTTTTGTGCCTTTTAAAAATTTATTCTTTTCCTCCCTCCCCCAAGAAGGGTATAATTACATCAAAACAAATACACACATACATACTTATACACACATACATATACATAGATATCTATAATCATATACATATCTACAAATATACATTCATATATTTCTCTGTAAGATGCTTGTTTGTCTTCTGTTTCTCTGAAGGTTTTTTACATTTTCCTTCATATTTCCAATAAAATTTAAACAAATTTGATTACTTCTGCAATATTTTTATTTCAGGAAAAGTTATTCTCCTAGTTCTCTTCAGTTTATTCTTGATTAGTGCATATAAGTTTTCCTAGGCTTCTCTAAAACTGTAATTTTCATAATTTCTTACTGTGCAATATTATTGTATTACATGTATATATAGCATAATGTATTGAACCAATTCCTTAATTGATAGATGCTCCTTTAGTTTCCAGTTCTTTGTCACTACAAAAAGAATTGATATTAATGATTTTATATGGAACATTTTCTTTTTGCTTAAACCTTTTTTTGATGATATGGCTTATCAAAAGGTACAGAGTTTGGGGAGTCATAGTTTCAAACTGCTTTCCAGAATGGCTCCACCAAAAGTGCATCAATCTGACTAGCTTCCTACAGTCCTTCCAACTATATTACTTTTCTTTTTTTGTCAATTTCACAAAATTTGAGATAGAAACTCAGAGTTGCCTTAAGTTTCATTTCTTTCATTATTAGTTATTTGGGGCTTTTATATATGGTTCTAGATAGGTTGGATTTCAATCCTTTAGAATTGATTTGTCATTACCTTTTACCAGTAGTAAACAATTATTTATAGTGTGCTAATAATAAGATATTTTCAGATTTTTGTGTGAAATTGTTCATCATAGCCTTCTAATTATCTTCTTTTTCATAATAGCTTCTTATTTTTAAAATATATGCAGATAGTTTTCAACACATACCCTTGCAAAACCTTGTGTTTCAAATTTTTCTCCCTTACTTCCCCCCACTCCCTCCTCTAAATAGCAAGTAATCTAATATAGGTTAAGCATGTGCAATTCTTTTAAGCATATTTCCGCATTTATCATGCTGCACAAGAAAAATCAGATCAAAAAGGAAAAAAGGAGTAAAAACAAGCAAGCAAAAACAACAAAAAAGGTAAAATTACTATCCTGTGATCCATACTCACTCTCCATGGTTCTCTTTCTAGATGCAGATGGCTTTCTCCATCACATGTCTATTGAAATTGGCCTGAATCACCTCATCTAATTATCTTTTTGAAGAAAGGTTTTATGCTAGGTAAGCATGAGGTTTCTAAGTGATCCAGAAGATGCTGGTCTTTTTTATCCCTGAACTTTATGTTGAACTATATTTATACCATCTTTATGTGTGCCCATATTCACAATAAAAATACGTTGATTGATTCAGGAATCATCCGCACATTATTCACAGAAATTTTCTGTCTTCCTCTGCAATAGGTGCTGTCAAATAAACTATTGTAATCTTTTCAGCAACCTGATTGCTTAATTGTCCCTGAATCTCCTTTGGTGGACCTCTGTATTTATTTTACTCCCTAATTTGCATATAAATCAAGACTATATCTCCTCTTCCTCTGTGTTTCTCAGTCTTTTTATTACTGCATCACACACACACACACACACACACACACACACACACACACACACTCCTTCACTTACACACACATTTGTCTCTCCTGAAAGTCATTTCCACATCATTACTTGCCCATTGATATTTCAATCTGACTTTTGCCTAGTACTCTCAATTTAACATGTCCAAAACAGAATTCGCAATCTTCCCCCCAAACCTCACCTCTAATTGTAACTGATTTCTTTACTCAATTTTCTTTTTACTCTCAAAGGCTTCTTTCTCCCATATTCTCAGGCTCTAAAATTCATGACTATAGTTAATCACCTTGCTAATCCTCAGTCTACTTATCCAATGAGTTGTCAAGTCTTGATTCTATCTCCAGAATATCTTTCATACTGTTTCCTCCATGGGCAACATCATACTTCAAGTCCTTATTATTTATTACCAGGATTATTGTAATGGTATCCATTTTGACCTCCTTGGTGCTCTCTTCACACCATAATGTACACAGTTGTCAAAAGAATATTTTTGAAGTACAGATTCAGTTTAGTCACTTTCCTACCCTATGCATTTGAGTGGCTCCTTCTTACTTTGGGGATGAAAAACATTTTTCTCTTTATCTTTTAAAATCATTTATCACCTGAATTCAACTGACTTTTCTACTACCTTTCACATAATCTTTAGTCCAGCAAAACTACTCTTCTTATCATTATGTGTATATATAGATATGATATTGTTTTTTCTTTATTTTTTGCATTCATTTGCATGAATTTCTTTGAATTCATCTCCTCATTTCTGTTCCCTAGAATGCATAATCTCCTTCAAAATTTAGCTCTAAAATCACATCCTTTATGATACTTTCTGTTCTCCTTAGAAATAGTGCTTTTCTCCCCACTCCCAAATTTCATTGTATATATATTTTATATGGTTATATATACTTATGTGTTGCAGTTAAGAGGTGCAGTAGATAGATCACTTGGCTTGGAATCAGGAAGACTCAGTTTTATAAGTATAAATCTGACGTCACACACATTAGCTTGTGTGATCCTGGGCAAGTCACTTAGTTTTATGTGCCTCAGTTTCCTCATCTGTAAAATGAGCTGGAGAAGGAAATAGCAAAACAGTATTTTTGTCAAGAAAGTCCCAAATGGGAAGACAAAGTCAGACATAACTGAAATGACTGAAAAGCAAAGCAAAACACTTATGTGTAATTTTATATATTATATGCTCCAAGAGGATAGAGATTGTTTAATTCTTTATTTCTCCAAGATTATGCAATGTGGAGAATACAACAAAGAATTGATTGATTGACTTATCATGAATATTTTCAGGTCAGATAATCAAGTATAAAATTTTTCCATTGAAAATAATTATTATTAATCAAAATTGGATAATTATAAATATTTATTGTCTTGTTATATTCATTTAAATTATTCTAATAGTAATAATGATAGGTAACATTTACATGATACTTACAATGTGCCAGCTATTGTGTTAAATGCTTTAAGATAACTTTCTTTTTAGCTTAAAGAATTTACTGGGCTCTTTAAGAACAGACAGATCATCAAAGACTACCTTATCATTGAAAAGATAATTTAAAATTTCTTACTCAAGATCACAAAGATAGTATTTAACTGCTGGGATTCAAATCTTCAGGCCAAATTCGTTGTTCTTTTTAGTATGTCACACATTCATTTAGAGGAGGCTTCACAGTTTACTCATCACTTTACTCATAAAAATCAGTGAGATAAGGTATTATCCCCATTTTATAGATAAGATTCTGAGAAGGTCAATGCCTTCTCTAGTCACACAATTGAAAAAGTAAATGGAATTCAAATCCATAGTGTCTGTCCCAAAGTTCAATACTATTTCGATACAGTACAAATGTTTTCAGTCTTTGCCTTTCCCTTTCCTTCCCCTTAAGCAATATTACTCTACATGTCTTAAAGTATTCAAACTCTTGTTTGTCTTTATTTTTTTTGAGGTCATTATATAATTAAGACTCTTAAGTAGTTCAGATTGGTCTTCCTTCAGTTATAGTTATACTCAATTAACAAAGCATAAAATACTTTTGTATGAATAAATCATTTTCTATAGCACTTCCAAGAAATTTATTTGTTTTGAAATATATACATATGATTTTAATGCATATGCATACATACATATATACATGTATACACATATACATGGTATGTGTAATATATGGGTATACTAATACATATGTACACATACATGCAGTTGTATCTGCATAGATATAATATGCATGTGAATATCTGTGTGTGTAATTATATTGTATACATATATACACATATCACTTTAGCTGTGATCCCCCAGATCAGTATTAAATCAGATTACTTTATGTTGTCAAAGAATCATGAACACTATAATTAATTGTATACTAGATCACATGCATGTTCAATATCTTACTGGAGAATTATACCATACTTAGATTCTTAGTGGCTCCAGGTCAACCTTCAATAATATACTTTTCCCTTCCTTCCCATTACTACTTTTCTTATAAATAATTTTTCTGTCTTTCTCCTATTCCCAGAAAAAGATATTTAGTAATTTTAATAGAATCATTATTTTTAAAATAAGCTATATCACAAAAGTGAAACTTATGTATTATTCAAAACTGTGATATTTGAAAATTATTCCTTGAATATCTGGAATTCTTAATAGAAATTTCAGGAAGCCCAAGCACTTCTCAGAACCATGTTATACAAAAGTAAAAATAATAATAATGATAATAGTAATCTTTATTCAAAGAAAACACTGTTTGCCTAGAGTTAAACCATTAATGTGGCCACAGCATGTGCACAAACCTGAATTTAAGCATGGTCCTTCTTTTGACACTTTTTTTTTTCTGGAATCAGAAAGGACTGGGTTAGGTGAGCTTTTCTCTTCCTTTTCCTGATCTGATTGTCGATAGACAGTTGGAAATTGGAAACATGCCTCCCTTAAGTAATGCCTCAATAAGATGTTTGAGAAGATGTTTGGGTTAATGGAGAATTAGTAAAACATGAGTTCAAGTCTCATGTAAAACATTTATAATACTAGCTATGTTGTTACAAGAGATAAGTTTCTTGATCTTAATCAAATGAGATAATGCATGTGAAGCACATTGCAAATATTTAAGTGCCAATTAAATTCTACTGATATTATTGCATGGTATACCAACATCATGGCAGGAAATTGAATCACTTCCAGTTGAATTGTCTAAGGAAGATTCTGAAGCTCACCCGGCAGAATAAGATACCAGACACTGAGGTCCTTTTTTGAAATAAACTGCCAAACATTCCAATTCTACTGCAGAGAGCACAACTCCATTAGGCTGGCCACACTGTTTGAATGCCAAATGTACACTTATCAAAAAGACTATTTTATGAAGAAATCACACAGGGCAAGTGCTTACAAGGTGGTCAGAAAAAAACAATATGAAAACATTCTCAAAGTCTCTCTTAAGAATTTTAGAATTGATGGATGCCCATCAATTGGAGAATGGCTGAATAAGTTATGGTGTATGAATGTTATGGAACATTATTGTTCAGTAAGAAACGACCAACAGGATGATTTCAGAGAGACCTGGGGAGACTTATATGAACAGATGCTGAGCGAAATGAGCAGAACCAGGAGATCACTGTACAGGGCAACAACAAGATTATGCAATAATCAATTCTGATAGATGTGGCTCTCTTCAACAATGAGATGATTCAGACCATTTCCAATGATCTTGTAATGAAGAGAGCTATATCCACCCAGAGAGAGGAGTGTGGGAGCTGAGTATGATTCATAACATAGCATTTTCACTCTTTTGTTGTTATTTGCTTTAATTTTATTTTTTCTCATTTTTTTTCCTGTTTGATCTGATTTTTCTTGTGCAGTAAGATAATTGTATAAATATGTATACATATATTGGATTTAGCATATATTTCTACCATGTTTAACATATATTGGGTTACTTGCCATCTAGGGGTTAGGGTGGGGAAAGGGAAGAGAAAACTGGAACAGAAGGTTTTGCAAAGGGTAATGTTGAAAAATTATCCATGTATATGTTTTGAAAATTTAAAAGTTTTAATGAAAAAAGTATAAAAAATCAGAATTTTAGAATTGATTGTAAGACATGGAAGACACTTGCACAAGGCCTCCCAACATGGTGTGATCTCATCAGAGAAGGTGGTGTTTTCCACGAGCACAGCAGAATTGAATTAACTCAAAAAAAAAAAAAAAACCCACACAAGATTTTGGAGCTCATATTGCTCTTCTCAACCACAGTCAGATCCACTGCAACTCAGTTTTAATATAACTCTAACAGTGATGTCATTTTGGTCCTTTAGTTTGGCCTAGGTGTCCAGAACAAGGGAGAAGTAATTGATAGAAAGTTATAAGGAATAACTTTAGGATTAGTGTTGGGAAAAATTTACTACAATTTAGAGTACTTCAAAATTATAAAGTAGTGCCTCAGGAGGTAGTAGAACTCTCATTTATTGCATATATACTTAATTAAGGGTTATATTATAACCCTATATATATATATATATATATATATATATCTTTAAAATTTTTATGAATTTTATTTTTAATTTATGGAATAAAATAAACATTTCCATAAAATAGTATAATTCATAAAAAGGATGATTATATATAAAACTACAGATCTATTATATACAACTTGCCATTCTTTTTAAACATATAATCATACCATAATATATTATCTTTTTGGAGGATGGAAGCTGGTGACAATTTTACTCCTTCCCTAGGCCGAAAGGGTGATTTTCCCATTAATGAAGTTTTCATACCAATGAAATCAAGAGATCCAGAAAACTACCCATTTCTCACCCCCTTGAGGGAAAATGCTAGTATATTTTTGTACTGTGTTCTAAATTCTATTTATTTATTTGGCTAAGTTGCTTATGCATTTTAGTGATAAGTCTTTGAAATGTGTCTTTATTGTGAATCATCATATTCACAGTTATTAAAGTTAGATCCACTTGTTTACTTCAAAACACACTCAAACAAGGCAGCAAACATTTATTATTTGCCTACTATATGCCAGACATTATGCTGGGTACTAGAAGCAAAAAGACAAAAATGAAATAGACCCTTCACTCACAAAGCTTACTTACATTATAATGGGAAACACAACATAAAGCAGAAGTAAAGTGTGTACAAAATGAATAAATACTAAAGTGAGGGAGGAAAGTGCTTGAAGCTAAAGAGAATAGAAAAGGCTTGATATACCTTTTGAGATCCTTACTGAAGGAAAACAGAATTCCAAGAGGTCAAGGTGAGAAGGGAGTTTATGCTAGGCCAATGTGTCATGGTACAAAAGAATTAAGAAGGAATCATATTTTGAAAAGCCTTAAATGTCCCCCAAAGTGGAGTATATTGAGTAGAGTAGAGACAATTAAGATATGAGCCATCTGAAATTTATTTTGGCAATTGTGTCCAAGATAGATTGAAAAGGGGAGAGTCTTGAGAAAAAGGCAACTAAATAAAAGGAAATTACAATAGTCCTAGTGTGAGTTGATAAAGACCCAAACTAGAGGGATTCCTATATGATGAGAGAGAAGGAGATATATGTTAGAGTTATAAAATTAGAAATGTTAAAATTTGAGAATTGGTTAGAAATTTAAGGCGAGAATGCAGGATGAAGATAACGTGCACGTAAGCTTGCTTGATTAGAAGGTCAGTGCTAACCACAATAGTATAAGGTAAGTTTGGAAGAGGGGTGATGGGATCTGTAGTTTTATATATAATCATACTTTTTATGAATTTAATATTTTATGAAAATGTTTGTTTTATTCCATATATTAAAAAAATCATAAAAAATTTAAAAAGAAAGGTATCATATAACCCTTACTTGAGTTTACATGCAATAAATTTGAGTTCTATTACACCCTTATTCTATATCTACTAACTTATACTACATCTACTAATATCTTATTTGATTTTTTTTACAGAATTTGTACTTTTCTTTAGTTTTTTTTTTGTTTGTTTCTTTGATTTTCTTACAAATGTCCAACTCTCCCCTCACTCCTTATCTGACTATCTCCTTAATCTCATCTCTTAGATCACACCCAATAGTGGTAGGTGAAATAGGCCATTTCATCACCTTTTGTCATTCCATGTATGTCCCTCCTCATTTCTCTCCTTGCTCTGTGTATGATAATAAAATTAAGTATCATTATTTCTGGAAAAGGAATGTCATGAACATAACCTCTCTATCCAAAATTTGTCCTCTTTGAAAATGAAGGACAAACAAAACACTGATTCACAGATATCAAGAAGAAAATATTATGCACTTGGGTCTTTCCTAAAACCAAACCTAATGTCATTTCTACTATACTCTCTCTCAAGTGATCCAAGATATTTCATGTCTCCAGTCCTTTCTTTCCCCAAGTGTAAATGTAAGTTGTGTTAAATCATATTTAAGATGCCATACAACTCTAAAACTTTACCACTCTCAGGTCCTAAATCACTCTCTGTTTCTGAGACTATAATCATCTGAACTCTTACCCTGAAAAGTTAACCTATTTTCCAGTGCTAACCAGTTTGCTTCCTGTTCTCTGGTGAGATCAGGCATATTACATAGCACATAGCAAAATGAGCCAAGAAGGCCAGGGAGCCTTATGAGCAGCTGGCAGACAGTGTGTGCCCCTCATTACTTCCATCTGCTGCTGTTTTGTACAGTAGTAAGACCTGGAGCTGCTTAGGATTCTCCAAATGGCTTCCTGAGCAGCTCCATCAACGAACCTTGCTGAATTAAATGGGAAGACAGCATTTCCGACAATGAGGTCCTGGATTGAAGCCAGCCTCCTCACTCTGAAGCAATATATATTGAAACATAACTCTTCTGGGTGGGATATAAAAGGAGAATGAATGACAACAGAATTCCTAAGCAGCTGCTTCTCAGTGAGTTCCAATGATGGGCAGGAGAAATGTTGTCTTAAGGACATAATAAGAGCCCAATTACAGAAGAGGCAGTGTAGTCATGAATTGCTGGGAAGTAGAGGTGACAAACAGCATGACCTGGATGTGGGGCAAATCAGGAATGGAGCAAATCTGAAAGGCAATGTGAATCACCAGACTAGATAGGGAATAGAATCTTTAGGGCTGCATTCCAAAAATAGCACTTATAAGGCAAACCAAGGAATATTTTTTGCCATGTGTATCTTTCATTAGTAGTACCAATTACTGGTACTATGCATTTAATATTTAGGGTTCCTTGAAATATTTTTCTTTTCCTCTTCACTATACATGTGCCTCTCTAGAGTGATTGCAAGCTTTTTGAAGTCCCACATTTTACCTAATATATTTTTGTAACCTCAGGGCCAGACATGTACCCTAGTAGGTGACAGCAAGTTATTTTGATAACAGGAGCAACAGCAGCAGCCTTATATATTAATTTTGTTTGTGAAGTACATTATATGTACTACATTCATTTGCTCCTTTTGTTTTTTGTCCTTCATTCTCAAAAAAGACTATGACACTGGGAAGGTGATGCCATGGATGCAAGTGAGTTAGATTTAAGTAAAGATGGGCTGTGCAAAATGATCAGCTCTTTTTATCCTCCAAAGTCATCTGGATCCAATGGCAAGATGTAGATCAGAAAGACTGCAGATGGCCCCAGATTCTTTCATTTGCTCAATTAACCAACCAATGAGGATTTATTGAGTGCCTAATATGTATCCTAGGCACTGTGCTAATCTCTGAGAATACAAAACAAAACTGAAATATACTTTGCTTTCTATTTATTGGCATTCGTATAGAGACCACATATATATGTATACGTGTATGTATGTGTATATTTAAACAGATACACACATATCCAATATATAAAAAAATGAATACATTATAGTTTGGGGAAAGAATGAGAAACCTCATCACAACCAGGTTTGTAGATACTATAGGCACTGATGTCTTGCTTGCTCAATGAGGTAGACTCAGAGACAACTAGTTTGTCCATGGGTCATGAGGAAAATTTAGGGGATTAGGACAGTAAGAGATTAATTGTGGGAAATGAATGAACCACACTGATTCTAGCTTGGGACTCGATTCTGGAACTAGCTCTATTCCCTCTTTATTCAATTATTAGTATAGTTCAAATTTTGTCTTATGAGAAAAGTTTATTCAATTGTGAAAATTGGGAGAAAACTTTATAGTATTTTGTAAACTTAGCCCTGGCATGGCAAGTAAACTGCCTCATTTCTACCTTCTATTTAGGGACCCTTAGCCAAGGATTTAGGTTATACTGCCCAGAAACTCAGTCAAATTCAAAGACTGATGTAAGAAGTTTTCTCACACTTATACATCTCAAGCAATCCATATACATCTTTTCCGGAAATTGGACCCATACTAGTCAATCAGTTATTGTTTCCATTTCCTTTGATTGCTTACAGACACTTAAAGGAAGTGGGATACTTCCCTTCTGATTTCAGAAAATTGTACCAGATAACTCTTTCCCTTTTTCCTGGGGTTTTAGGCTTACCTGGCCTTGCCTGGCCAGGGAAGATAATGAGAGGAGTTGCAGGCCTCCTTTTCACAAGAACCATTTATGATGACTGCTCAATAGACATATGCATAAAACACATACATGCACACACACACACACACACACACACACACACGCTCTTTGTTGGAATAGTTGTCAGACCAAATTCCTTATTTTATGGATGAGGAAACTAATATCCAAACATTAAACCATTTCCCCAAGGTCACAGAGTACATAATGAATTGGGACTAGAATACAGTTCTCCTGCCTTTAGAATATACAATATATTATAGGTGAGTAAAATATACTATTTTATTAACTTTGAAATCCTGGATTCCTCAAATAACTAGAATTTATTGTAGCAACAGTTATTGTGTTTGTTTAGACACAAATATATTTTGAGTAAGGCTTGAAATCTATATACATGTTTAAGAGTTCAATCAGGTCCTTATATGTTTTCTCTAGGAAATGCTTATCTATTTTTCCAGATACTAGAGACATTCTAGTATATCAATATAATAATATCAATATCAATATAGTAATTAATTTGGAGTGAATAATTTATGGCAGTGATAGAAACAGCTTATAAAGCTACATCAATAGCTATCAATGTCACAATCATTACTACATTTGCAAAATGAGGAGGTGGGGACTGGATGACCACCAAGAAGCCATTTCTCTACGATATTATAATCAAAGGAAGTAATACAATTTAAAATGAAGACACTTCTGAAAGCTAAATTAAATAGGACTCAGAGTTAAGGTTCAAGATGCAGATGAAAAAAATAATGTCAGGTCTCTCTAAAGTGGTAGTTACCACTAATAAAGCCCCAATTCTCAGAATGAATTATTTTTAAAATCTATATTAAGTACTTGCTATATAAAACCTTGGAAACTAGACTCTTTCTGCAAAGGAGCCTACATTCTAATAGAAAGAGAAAACATAGAGGAGTGCCAATCAGGAAAAAAAAACCCTGGAAATGTAGAAATGGAAGGATATAATAATAAACACTTTTCAAAAGCATTGTATAGTATTTAGTTGTTTATTGTTTCAAGAAGAAGAGGCAGAAGTAGGGAATGAGAAAAAAGTGGAAATATAAACATATGTTAAAAGATGAATAAGGATATGAAGGTGGTGCAATGGATAGAGTACTGGACCTGGAGTCAGGAAAACTCATCTTCTTGAGTATAAATCCAGCCTCACTCACTTATTACCTATGTGATTCTGACCATGACTCTTGATTTTCAGGTCAGGGATCAAGAGCAATAAGGAAGTTCAAATTTGACTGTAGATATTTGCTAGCTAAGAAAGTCACTTACCTTCTGTTTGCCTCAATTTCCTCACCTGTAAAAATGATGTGGTTGTGAAGTTAAATGAGAAAATAATTGCAAAGTTCTTTGTATATAGGAAACACTAACAAATATTAGCCTTTATTATTATTATTCTTTGTTGTTTTCTGTTAAATCAACAGAAGATTGAAAAAGACTGGTGTAACCCTGAGAAGACAAAGTATTTATGTGGAATGGAAAGGCAACATTATTAGGGTTATCCAAGATGCTGAGGTGAATCAGAAGAGGGCTAAAGAGGCTGGAGGGAAGTAACTCTAAGAATACAATAGCCAGGTGGAGAAAGTATTCAGAGCAGAGTTAACACTACCAGATCTGTCCAAGGTGCTGAAGGGACATAGAGAAGAGAGATTTTATTCTGTAAAAGAATTTATTCTGTTAAGTAGGAGGAACCAGTCATACAGGAAGCATTTAAATGCATCAACTCTGAGGAACTGTGATTGCATTGCACTGCGTGCCTCTTTCACTGATGCAGAATACAGTTTGTTTTTTTTGTTTTTTGTTTTTTTGTTTTTTTTTTTTTTAGTTGGCAGGAATTCTTTAAGACTTATTATACTTGAGAAATATAGCTATTATCATTATTTGCCCTATTTAGCTAATTTAGATATGAGATGAAACCACACTGAGATTACTTTAGCCTGGTCTTCAGGCAATAGATCTGGAATTCATTACTAGGTTTGGACTTGAAGCTTTTCAAGATTGATAAAACATTCAACAACTTCTACTACATTCAGAGGCAGAGATTTCAAAAATCCAAGATCACTTGATGAGGAATTGGAGGAGAATTTTATAGGGCAGGTAGGTTTATAGGAAAGAAAACAAAGTATACAAGCAGATAGTAAATATATGAAACTTGTTATTCTAAAAGTTGATACAAAATATAAAAGCAAATAGGTTCAAGAAAGAATAGTACCCACTTCACTCCAAGGGCCAACCTTTGTAACTCTGAATGATAACATCATAATACAATGAGATCTAGTTTAGGGATCTTTCCTAATCACTTCCGTATATCAAATGACATTCTTAGAAAATTATTTCCTCCTAGTGCTGATATAATTGACCTTTGATTCAAAGACTCAACTGGACCTTTGTAACTGTGAATCAAACTGGGAGTAATTTTTCTTTTGATATTTTCAAAGGCCAGTGACAATTCTTTCTTAGAGCCACACAGCTGGAGATAAAAACTATGTTAGCTCAAGGGAGAGCTAATTAACATCTCTAATCCTCTGAGTATTCTATCTCTGCTAAAAATGATTGGCAGGAGTCATTTCCATATTATAAGGTAAGATGTTTACCTGCCCATCTATTATCAAGTTATATCAACTAGACAAATACATCAACTTGGTAAAAAGTGAAAATTTTCATTCATTCATTCAGATGGATTTTATTTCTTTATAAGGAATGTCTCGATATTTCAAAATATATTGATGTTTGGATTTTATTCAATAGAACATTTATTTTATAACATAGGGATAGTTTCATTGTTTAGTGAAAAGAATATTGAACTTAATATTAGAAATATGGGTTCAAATACTAGTTTTACTATTTATACTACATAAGAAAATTAATTAACTTTACTAGGTGTTAGTTTACTTATTTATAAAATGAGGAGATTGGAGTCAAAATCCTCCAACTTTATGAACCTGTAATCCTATACCCTCAACTAAACCATAGGATAAGTCTTTCCCTTGATCCCTCCAGAGACATTTTTGTCCATAACAACAGAAAGCACATTCAGTGAAGGGGCTTAAACTTAGATTTCAACTCACATGTTCATACCCATGATTGTGAACCAGTTCTAAATAAAACTGTTTAAGACAACACAATGTTCCCTGTATTGCCCCTTTATTGCCATACTCAAAAATAAGTGTCTTCTTCATGTTCCTGCCACTCCTAATGCCTCCTTTTATAACATGTAGCTGAGGCCCAAAGAACCTACCCTGACTATTCTTTTGCCAATTCTAAGATATTTTAGGGATTTGTTATTGTGGTATCTATTGGAAATCCAGAATCTTTTGATATCATTACTATCAGCATTTCATAATGGGAGAAGTCTACAAGTCAGCATGGTCAGACACATCACTGATAACATTTCCAAAAATTGTTACTTAGAAAAAATATTTTCTATAGTTCCTAAATTTACATAGGCACAAAGTGACCAGTATCCCTCTCCTAGTTAGGCTCAAGTTCCTTTTCTGTCAACCACTCTTCTTTTTATTTTTAGCTATTTATCATTTTTAGGACTTTAATGTTTGTTTTTGCCAAGGTTCTTTCTTTTGTTCTCTTCTATTTTCTCTATACTCACTCCCTTGGCAATTTTTTCACCTCATAGCTAATTAAAGTCGTGAATTAATCAATTAATTGCCGCATTTATATAGATGATTCTCAAATATATACTGCTAGTCCTGATCTCTTTATTCAGCTCTTGCATTCTTTATGTAATTATGTAAAGGACATGTCTATCTGTAGGGCCAGTCAGCACCTCAGATTAATCATGTTCTTAAACATGTTTGTTACAGAACAATTAAATTTTAAATTTGAAAGAGATCATCTAGTACAATTGGAATTTGACAAAAAATCCCCACCACATCATTAACTACTGGTCATACAATCTTTAATTGAAGATTTCTAGTAGATAAGAAAAAAATATCTACCTTCTAAGGTAGTCTTTTACTCTAAATCTTGTCTTCTTTCTATATTCAAAATCTTGGAATTATGTTTTACTCTGCATCTCCATTAATCCTCATACACAATAAGTTATTATGTACTAGGTATTCTATGACTCTCCCTCTTCACTCCATTTTCAATGTAATCTACACAATATAAATCTCCCATTACTATGTATATGAAATATTGTAATAGCCTCTTTTCTACCTGTACTCTTTCTCCCATACAATTCTTTCCAAATAGTTAGTTGTGATCTATTCCCCAATAGAAAGTTGTTTGGCAAAGTGGATAGAGTTCTATGCCTCTTTAATAATGTGAGTTAAAATAAAATAACATTTGTAAAGCTCTTAACACAGTGCTGAATACATAGTAGCCATTAAATAAATTCTTATTCTTTTCTACTTAACTAAAAAATCTTTGATGGTTCCCCATCACCTAGTAATAAAAATTAAAACTTCATTGTCAGACATTTAAGTTCTTCAACAAATTAAACTGCTTTTTTACTTTTAGACTTCATCTTATATTAACATTCTGTATGCTCTAGCAAAAGACTGCTCCTTGTCCCATAAACATGTCATAGGCCTTCTTGTTTCTACATATTTATTCATATTGTCCTATGTGATTAGAAAATCACTTAGCCCTTTCCCCCCTGATAAATTCTTACTTATTTTTTGGCCATCTGTCATTCCTTTTTCTTGTTGCTTGAATCTCTTGCCCATTGTTAATGAGCTCTAGGAATTACCTTCATCTGAAGTAAGCACTGATAAATAGAAGTATGTATGGAATAATTTTATGTAGGGGCAGTGGATAAGAGCACCAGCCCTGAAGTCAGGAGGACCTGATTTCAAATCTGGCCTCAGACACTTATCACTTCCTAGCTATGTGACCATGGGTAAGTCACTTAACCCCAACTGCCTCAGAAAAAAAAGAATAATTTTACATATACATATATGATAATAATATATATGTGTATGTATGTATCTAATGATAGCCATCTCTGGGGTAGAATAAAGGAAAAAGTACATTTTGTATATTTGAAAGGATTAACAAGTTGTGCGTGGTAGATTTTCAGTTTCATGTACAATCATCTTTTTTATTGTGCTGTTATAGAAATGCTTGTTTTGTGAAATTAAAATTTAAAATAAATTAAATTAGATACATTTAAATTAAAAATAATTAATAAATTGAATTAAATTTTAAAAATGTCCACTGTTATCTTAACCAGCTCTCCAATCTAAGGCCCTCTGGATCTTGCTACTGCTCCTTGCTGCACTCTTAGTCCATCTAGGCCTTTCTAATTGCCCTGAAGCTGAATGTAAATTAAAAAGAAAACTTATAGGGAAAATTAATAAATATAAACAAAGCATTTAAATAAAAGGAAATGTTTAGGAGATATTATCAGTAATTGGGGGATAAGAAAGGGTTCATGCAGAAGATTGCACTTGAGGTACATCTTAAATAAGAAGAAAATTCTGAGTTGAGGATATTGAGGGGAGTACATTATAGGTATGAAATATGATCAACCCAAAAACAGAGAGAAGAAAAATAATTGTTATCTTTTAGGAATAGATAAAAAGGCCAGTTTGATTTTATCTCAGGGTGATGGAGGATGAATAATATTCCCATAAAACTAGAAATATAGGTTGGGCAGAGTTTCCAGGTCCTCTGGAAACACAAATTCTCCTGGTGCAAATCTCAAATGGACTGATCTTAGAGAAAAGATGCAAGCTTATAAAAGTGGAAAATTAGAAGACACTGAGAATGGAATATCCCATCATTCTGTTAAAGGGTAAAAATGGCAATGTGCTTTGGTACAAGTCATATACAGTAGGCAATCAGTATTGTTTAATGTCTAACACAGAGTACCAAGACAATATGGTTGCATCGATTAATGAAAGAGAAACATAGATTACTAGAAGAATACAGCTGAGTATGTGGTCTTTATTGGCTGTCCAAATTAGATGAAACAGGACTTTGTCTATAAGAATAAACACTAGAGTTTTCTCTAATGCTATTTGATACTGAATTTTTAATGTTATTTGATATTGCTTGATTCTGTAGAACTGATACTAGACACTGTAGAACAATAACTTTGGCATTTCACAGGCAGAACATTTAGGCAGGAATGCTAACATTTTATCTTCTTTTTAAGGGATCCTTTCCTAATATGTGTTTGTATCTCTGCCCAAGAGTCAGCCTATCCAAGTTTGGTGCCAGGAAAATATGTCCCCTTTTTTGTTTGTTTCCAAGTAAACAAGAGATGCAATATTCTCTATCTGCTTTTGAGTAATGGTAAGGAATCCTAACTGAATCCTCTGAGAAAGTCTGAGCTCCATAGATTGTTTTTTTAAAGCTTTTTATTTGTATAACATATGTATGGGTAGTTCCCCAGCGTTGATCTTTACAAAGCTTTCCATTACAAATTTTACCCCCAGTTCCCTCCCCTCCCCTAGATGGCAGGAAGTCCACTACATGTTAATAATGTTGAAATGCTTGAAAAGAATGCAAGAAAAATCCTATGTACAAGAAAAAAAAAAGAATCAGAGAAAGGGAACACAATGCAAGCAAATGTCAATAGAGATCATGAAAATGTTACGTTGTGGTCCATATTTCATTTCCCTCTCTCTGGGTGTATATGGTTTTCTTCAGTGAACAATTGGAACTGGTTTGAGACAATTCTTTGTTGCAGAGAGCCATGTGCATCAGAATTGATCATCATGTAATACTGTTGTTGCTGTGTATAATGATCTCCTGGTTCTGCTCGTTTCACTCAGCATCAGTTCATGCAAGTCCCTCCAGACCTCCCTGAAATTGTCCTGCTGGTCGTTTCTTACAGTGCAATAATATTCCATAACATTCATATACCATAATTTGTTCAGCCATTCTCCAAATGATGGGCATCCAGTCAGTTTCCAGTTTCTAGCCACTATGAAAAGAGCTGCCGCAAAGATTCTTGAACATGTGGGGCCCTTTCCTTCCTTTAAGATCTCTTTGGGATATAAACCCAATAGAAACAATGCTGTGTCAAAGGGTATGTACAGTTTGATAACTTTTTGAGCATAGTTCCAAATTGTTCTCTAGAATGGCTGGATCCATTCACAGTTCCACCAACAAATGCATCAGTGTCCCAGCTTTCCCACATCCCCTCCAACATTCATCATTATCTTTTCCTGTCATTTTAGCCAATCTGACAGGTGTGTAGTGGTACCTCAGGGTTGTCTTAATTTGCATTTCTATGATCAATAGTGATTTGGAGCAACTTTTCATATGACTAGAGATGGTTTTAATTTCATCATCTGACAATTTTCTGTTCATATCACTTGACCACTTATCTATTGGAGAGTGGCTTGAATTCTTATATATATGAGACAATTCTCTATATATTTTAGAAATGAGGCCTTTATCAGAACACTTAAATGTAAAGATGATTTCCCAATTTGATGCTTCCCTCCTCATCTTGTCTGCATTTATTTTGTTTGTACAGAAACTTTTTAACTTAATATAATCAAAATTACCCATCTGGTGTTCAATTAGGACTTCCAGGTCTTCTTTGGACATAAGTTTATTCCATCTCCACAGGTCTGATAGATAAACTATATTACGTTCCTCTAACTTGCTTACAAAGTCCCTCTTTATATCTAGAACATGAACCCATTTAGATCTTATCTTGGTATGTGGTGTTAGGTATGGGTCAAGCCCTAATTTCTTCCACACTAGTTTCCAATTTTCCCAGCAGTTTTTGCTAAATAGAGAGTATTTATCCCAAAAGCTGGGGTCTTTGGGTTTATCAAACACTAAATTGTTAAGGTTAATGCCTAGGTTGTCCTGATAACCTATCCTGTGCCACTGATCGACTGCTCTATTTCTTAGCCAGTACCAAACGGTTTTGATGACCACTGCTTTATAATATAGTTTTAGATCTGGTACAGCAAGGCCACCTTCATCTGCCTTTTTTTTT
>JAJPUD010020163.1:0-25210 GCA_023553655.1 Myrmecobius fasciatus
TTCCTATTAAAAACACTAGAGAGTATAGGAATAAATGGGCTTTTCCTTAAAATGATTAGTAGCATCTACTTAAAACCATCAGCAAGCATCATATGTAATGGAGCCAAACTAGAATCATTCCCAATAAGATCAGGAGTGAAACAAGGCTGCCCACTGTCACCATTACTATTTAATATTGTATTAGAAATGTTAGCTTTGGCAATAAGAGAAGAAAAAGAGATAAAAGGAATTAGAGTAGGTAATGAAGAAACCAAATTATCACTCTTTGCAGATGACATGATGATATACTTAGAGAACCCTAGAGACTCAACTAAAAAACTATTAGAAACAATTTACAACTTTAGTACAGTTGCAGGATTCAAAATTAATCCACATAAATCATCAGCATTTTTATATATTACCAACAAAGTTCAGCAGCAAGAGATACAAAAAGAAATTCCATTCCAAGTAACAGATGATAGGATAAAATATTTGGGAATCTATCTGCCAAGGAAAAGTCAGAAACTATATGAAGTAAACTACAAAACACTTGCCACACAAATAAAGTCAAACTTAATCAATTGGAAAAATATTAAGTGCTCATGGGTAGGCCGAGCGAATATAATAAAAATGACAATACTACCCAAACTAATCTACTTATTTAGTGCCATACTAATCAAACTCCCAAGAAATTATTTTACAGATCTATAAAAAATGGTAGCAACGTTCATTTGGAAGAACAAAAGGTCAAGAATTTCAAGGGAATTAATGAAAAACAAGGCAGATGAAGGTGGCCTTGCTGTACCAGATCTAAAACTATATTATAAAGCAGCAGTCATCAAAACCGTTTGGTACTGGCTGAGAAATAGAGTAGTTGATCAGTGGCATAGGATAGGACTTCAGGACAATTTAGGCAATGACTTTAGCAATTTAGTGTTTGATAAACCCAAAGACCCCAGCTTTTGGGATAAGTACTCACTATTCGGCAAAAACTGCTGGGAAAATTGGAAACTAGTGTGGAAGAAATTAGGGCTTGATCCACACCTAATACCACATACCAAGATAAGATTTAAATGGGTTCATGATCTGGATATAAAGAGTGATATTATAAGTAAATTAGAGAAACGTAGTATAGTTTACCTCTCAGACCTGTGGAGATGGAATAAATTTATGTCCAAAGAAGATCTGAAACTCTTAACTGAACACCAGATAGATAACTTTGATTATATTAAATTAAAAAGTTTCTGTACAAATAAAACTAATGCAGACAAGATTAGGAGGGAAGCATCAAATTTGGGAAATCATCTTTACATTTAATGGTTCTGATAAAGGCCTCATTTCTAAAATATATATAGAATTATCTCATATTTATAAGAATTCAAGCCACTCTTCAATAGATAATTGGTCAAGGGATATCAACAGACAGTTTTCAGATGATGAAATTAAAACTATTTATAATCATATGAAAAGGTGCTCCAAATCACTCTTGATCAGAGAAATGCAAATTAAAACATTTCTGAGGTACCACTACACACGTGTCAGATTGGCTAAAATGACAGGAAAAGATAAAGATGAATGCTGGAGGGGAAGTGGGAAAACTGGGACACTGATACATTGTTGGTGGAACTGTGAATTGATCCAACAATTCTGGAGAGCAATTTGGAGCTATGCTCAAAAAGTTATCATTCTGTGCATACCCTTTGACCCAGCAGTGTTTCAATTGGGCTTACATCCCAAAGAGATCTTAGAGGAGGTAAAGGGACATTCATGTGCAAGAATGTTTGTGGCAGCCCTTTTTGTAGTGGCTAGAAACTGGAAAGTGAAGGGATGCCCATCAATTTGAGAGTGGCTGAATAAATTATGGTATATGAATGTTATGGAATATTATTGCTCTATAAGAAACGACCAGCAGGACGATTTCAGAGAGGCCTGGAGAGACTTGCATGAACTGATGCTGAGTGAAACAAGCAGACCCAGGAGATCATTATACATGGCATTCAACAATACTATATGACGATCAATTCTGATGGACATGGATCTCTCCAACAAAGAACTGTCTCAAACCAGTTCCAATTGTTCAATGAAGTAAATCATATACACCCAGAGAGAGGTATATGAAATGTGGACCACAACATAACATTTTCATGCTCTCTATTGATGTTTGCTTGCATTGTGTTTCCTTTCTCTGATTTTCTTTTTTTCTTGTAGATAGGATTTTCATTCACAACTTATCAAGTATTTCAATATTAATAACATGTAGTGGACTTCCTGCCATCTAGGGGAGGGGAGGGAACTGGGGGTAAAACTTGTAATGGAAAGCTTTGTAAAGATCAGTGCTGAGGAACTACCCATATATATGCTGTACAAATAAAAAACTTTAATTAAAAAAACAAACAAAAATAAACAATAAAAGGATAGTTCTCTACCAAAAAAAGAATTAAATGTTAATTTCTTGGATTTTCCATTTTTATTAGAAGTTTTAACCTAACCATGAAAATAAACACTGACCATCATGTTCAGGTCTCATTTAATTCAATTCCACAATTACTAAATATCTGTTATTTATATGCTCCAAGAAATAGAAAGAAACAATCCCTGTCTTCAAGATTCTAAAATTCTATTGTATACAAATGATATGTATCAATCAAAGTAGATGAAAATTTTATGAAAATCATATATAAAATAATTTTAGTGGAGAAAGTGCTAACACTTTCTATCAGGGAATAAAAAGGGCATCTTGTAGTTAGTCATAAATGATCAGAGAAGACTGCAAGTCTTCTTGCACTTATAAAGTGCACCTAATGCAAATGATTATGCTTGGCCTTTCCTCCCTATTTCTTCTTGCTGAAATTCTAGCTAAAGCAGCAGGGCACCTGAATCAATGCAAAAAGCAATATGTTCCAGGTAAGTCAAAGTACCACTACAACCTTGAGCAGCATTTCTCCTAAAATTGTAATTGAGACAGCCCACACCCATGAGCTCAAGAACTTTGGAAATAAGAATACATTTCTACTTCCCTAACCACCAGACTTTCTTTTAGTCTAGTCTTCTTAGCCATTTTAATGGTAGAAATCATTGTGCAAGAGAGCCCATCTTCCTCACCAAAATGCTGCCTGACTGCTACCAAAGGACAATTGGTATAGAGTAGAAGCAACCCCCTAGGTCCATATGCTTGCTTTATATTCTCAGACTGACTAAGATGACAGGAAAAGATAATGATAAATGTTGGAGGGGATGTGGGAAAACTGGGACATTAACCCATTGTGGGTGGAGTTGTGAAATGGTACAACCATTTTGGAAAACAATTTGGGACTATACCTAAAGGGCTATCAAAGTATGCATATCCTTTGATCCAGTGGTATCTCTATTGAGTCTGTGTCCTAAAGAGATTATACAAAGGGGAAAAGGACCCACATGTGAAAAAAATGTTTGTAGCAGCCCTTCTTGTAGTGGCAAAAAATGGTGACAATAGATGCTTATCAGTTAGGGAATGGCTTAATAAGTTATGATATATGAATGTAATGGAATATTATTGTTCTATATGAAATGATGAGAAAGCTGATTTCAGAAAAGCCTGAAAAGACTCACAAGAACTGTTGTTAATTGAAGTGAGTAGAACCAAGAGAACATTGTATAAAGCAACAATAAGATTATGTGATAAACAACTGTGGCATACTTGACCCTTTTCATCCATGAGATGATTCAAAGTATTTCCAAAAGACTTGTGATGGAAAAAGCCTCTGCATCCAGAGAGAAGACCATGAAGACTGAATGTGGATCACAACATAGTATTTTTATCTTTGTTATTATTGTTGTTTGTTTATTTGCTTGTTTTTTTCTTTCTAGTTCTCCCCTTTTTTTTGATCTGATTTTTCTTGTGCAGCATGATATATGAGAAAATATATTTAGAAGGATTGTACATGTGTAACCTATTTTGAATTACTTGCTATCTAGGAGAAGGGAGGCAGGCAGGGATTGAGAAAAAAATGAAACTCAAGATTTTGCAAGGGTGGATGTTGAAAACTATCTTTGCATGTATTTTGAAAAATAAAAGGCTATTATTATTTTTTAAAAAGGAATTGGTTAGTCCAAAAGAAAAATTGGGGTAGATTTGAGTATGACATGACTGTTAAAAGCATGATTGTCTAGGAAAAGATAAAAAATAGTAACTATGCTATCCAAATGAGGCCTGATAGCAAGAATCATTCATCCATACCAAACTCCCAAGAAATTATCTTACAGATATAGAAAAAAATAGTAGCAAAATTCATTTGGAAGAACAAAAGGTCAAGAGTTTCAAGAGAATTAATGAAAAAAGGCAGATGAATGTGGCCTTGCTGTACCAGATCTAAAACTATATTATAAAGCAGCAGTCATCAAAACCATTTGGTACTGGCTAAGAAATAGAGTAGTCGATCAGTGGAATAGGATAGAATTACAAGATAAACTAGGCAATAACTATAGCAATTTAGTGTTTGATAAACCCAAAGACCCCAGCTTCTGGGATAAGTACTTACTATTTGAAAAAAAACTGCTGGGAAAATTGGAAATTAGTGTGGAAGAAAATAGGGCTTGACCCACATTTAACACCACATACCAAGATAAGATCTAAATGGGTTCATGATCTGGATGTAAAGAGTGATACTATAAGTAAATTAGAGGAACGTAATATGGTTTACCTCTCAGACCTATGGAGATGGAATAAATTTATGTTCAAAGAAGAACTGGAACTCTTAATTGAAAACCAGATAACTTGGACTATATTAACTTAAAAAGTTTTTGTACAAACAAAACCAATGCAGACAAGATTAGGAGGGAAGCAATAAATTGGGAAATCATCTTTACATTTAAGGGTTCTGATAAAGGTCTCATCTCTAAAATATATAGATAATTGTCTCATATTTATAAGAATTCAAGCCATTCTCCAATCGATAAATGGTCAAAGGATATGAACAGACAATTTTCAGAGGATGAAATTAAAACTATTTGTAGTCATATGAAAAGGTGCTCCAAATCACTACTCATCAAAGAAATGCAAATCAAGACAACCCTGAGGTACCACTACACACCTGTCAGATTGGCTGAAATGACAGGAAAAGTTAATGATGAATGTTGGAGGGGATGTGAGAAGGTTGGGACACTGATGCATTGTTGTTGGAGCTGTGAACGGATACAGCCATTCTGGAGAGCAATTTGGAGCTATGATCAAAAAGTTGTCAAACTGTGCATACCCTTTGACCCAGCAGTGTTTCTATTGGGCTTACATCCCAAAGAGATCTTAAAGGAGGGAAAGGGACCCACATGTGCAAGAATGTTTGTGGCAGCCCTTTTTGTAGTGGCTAGAAACTGGAAACTGAATGGAGGCCCATCAGCCGGAGAATGGCTGAATAAATTATGTTATATGAATGTTATGGAATACTATTGTTCTGTAAGAAACGACCAGCAGGACGATTTCAGAGAGGCCTGGAGAGACTTGCATGAACTGATGCTGAGTGAAATGAGCAGAACCAGGAGATGATTATTCACAGCAACAACAATACTATATGACAATCCATTCTGATGGACATGGCTCTCTTCAACAATGAAATGTTTCAAACCAGTTCCAATTGTTCACTGAAGAAAGCCATATACATCCAGAGAGAGGGATGTGAAATGTGGACCACAAAATAACATTCTCATACTTTTGATTGATGTTTGCTTACATTGCTTTTCCTTTATCTGATATGTCTTTCATGTAGATATGATTTTTCTTGAACAACAATGATAAGTTTGGAAATATGTATACATATATTCGATTTGTCAAGTATTTTAACATAATTAACATGTAGTGGATATCCTGCCATGTAGGGGAGAGGTAGGGAGTTGGGGGGAAAAATTTGTAACAGAAAGCTATGTAAGGGTTAATGTTGAAGAATTACCTATACATATGTTTTGCAAATAAAATAAAATTTTAAAAAAAGAATCATTCAGAGGAATTAGATGGGGTAGATAGCTGGTAGTTCAAAAAACTCACTTGTATTGGGAATGGATTAAAGAAGGAACCATATATACATACATATTTATGTTTAAAATGCAATATATATGTATGTGTACATAAAATGTTTTTATATATATAAATGTATATGCATACATATATATGTATGTATCTTAAAAGAAATATCTATCTATCTTCCAAGAAGGATGTAGCACCCTCTAAAATCTATAAAGAAATAAGGGGAGAGGGAATAGAATAAAGAGGGTTATAGAAGGGTATGTAAATCAGAAGGAGTGGGATAAGGTGTATAATAGGAAAGGGATACACATAGAGTGAAAGGGGTTCAAAGATAAAGTGGGATAAAGAAGAGTGTTTATTGGGAGTGGGATAAGGAAGGTAGCTTAATAGAAATGAGATAAAGATAGAGAGGTGAAATGATAAGTAAGAGATCCATGTGGGGATGCAAGGGAAGTTTATGTAATAGCAAGGCAAGTAAGAAGTAAAGCAGAATAGTTGGCAGGAATAGAAAATAAGAGATACAAATAAACCTGATAATAATCAGGAGAATTAATTGGGGAAAATAGTAGAGGTAATAATCATTAATCTCAGACAAATTCAAACTTAAAGACTATTCAATCAAGAAAGAAATCTACTTTATATGTCAGCCATATTAATATTGTTTTAGATGTATGTGTTTGTATGCACATATGTATGTGTTTATGCATGTACATATATGTATGTATATTGTGTCTGTGTGTGGATATGTGTATATATACTATATATGAATATATGTATACATAAATATATCTGTCCTTTATTCATCCTGCTTAGGGGAAGGGGGATAAAGGTAAAAAATAATAAAATAAAAAGTGTACAACACAGCACAAAAGAAAACCTACAAGGAAGCAAAGAAAAAAGGACAATTATGAATACAATGTCTTCTGTTATTCTTTATGCTTTCTTGAAATGGAAATTTATTCTTACACATTTTGAATCTTCCCCAATTTTTTCTGCTGAGCCAATTTTTTGTTTATTTTTCTTTTCCTGTCTTTTTTATTTTGTTTTTTTTCTTATTTTGCATTTAAATTTTAAACAAATAAATACACTAAAATTGTGGAAAAGAAATGAAAGCTATTCAAGAAAATTATGAAAAATGAATTAACAGATTGTTAAAAGGCATAATAATATTGAAGAAAGTAACTTCTTATAAATCAGAACTGAAGAAATTGTAAAAGAGATACAATTTCTACTCCTACTATTCTTATTCATACTCCCACTTCTGCTGCTACTTCTATTGCCACTACCAATACCACTAAAAAATAACAGTGAGTAATCTTCAAGAAAGCTCACTTCAGTTCAGTATGATAGACATCTAGTGATTTGAATGTTTTTCATAGTGCCATAAACATCTAGGATACTCTTTTATGGAATTTCCTCTTTTACAACTGCTCTAGGGTTACAGTAGTATAGATAAATTGAACTTTGAGTCTGTGTTAAAGGGAGTTGCTGTATAAGTAAGTTAACTTTTCAATTCACAATAGTGATTAATATATAAGCAAAAATACAATTGTGCTGCAGTAAATAAACTCCTCTGAACACTTTTGAAGAAATATTGCCAGTTTTTAATTTCTATGGCATTGCTCCTTAATAATATCAATTTTTTTAAAAAATTGACATTTAGAATATTGCTTAATCTTACCTAAGTTAGAGTAAATTGAGAGGTTAAATGATCTTTTATGTTCCTGATCCCTTTCAAGATCATAAAATAAAGTGGGATGGTTTTAAAATATGTGGGTGTTATTGAAATCCAGTGCTTCTAATATTGAAAATGCTTATCATATATAGTATTTGACTTGGCACATTTGTTATACTCTTTAAATGGGTGGAATGTGATAGCACTATAAGGATTGTCCAATGGAATATACCATTTATATGTATTCTTCCATAGTAAAAATGATGGATTCTCACTAATTTGGTGCATTATTTATTGTACTTTAGCTATGAAAATAGAATTGTTTAAAAAATCTATTATTTTATTTAAAGAGGAATTTATATATGAACTTTAAGTGTACCTGCTCTTGTTATCAGTTAAAGAGAATATTTAAAATTTTATAAGTTTCCTTTATTTTAAAATTTAAGTTAATTTTTAATAAATGAAAACCCACTTTATTTCATTGCTACCTTCTTTTCTCTATTAGAAAGAAAAGAAAATTAAAACCCTTAGAATATCATAAAAGGTATTTTTTCATATAGTGTTTGTAATTAGTGGTATAAGTGACTAGTGCTCAAACCTGGGAAGTTTAATATGTGAGAAAAGGAATGGTCCTATTACTAAAAAAAAATCTAGGATCTGATATCCCTGTCCCCAAAACACACACACACACACACACACACACACACACACACACACACATCCATCTAGATAGTGATCATAGTATGATAGAATTTGAGAGTAAAACATTTTAGAAGGAGGAATGCTTATAAGAAAGCTACAAAATCAAAAGAGGAGGGAGACTAATAAAAGGCTCCACATTTAGCAAGTGAAGAATCACTGACAAAATAATTTCATACTATACTGGAGTCAAGCAAAAGTTTTCACATAATCAGATTGTACCTAAAGGAGTGTGGCCCCTTCTAATCTAGAAAAGGATCTGTGGAGTTTGTGAGAGAAATGAAGAAAAAGGAATCTGTGGGGATGGGGAAAGGGAACAGTTCATTTCATAAGCTCCTAACAATCTGGGGCTAGACCTGGGGTTCTCAACCATTTTATGTCAAATCCCTTTGGCAGTCTTGTGAAACTTATAGCTCATTTCTCAAAATGTTTGTTGCCTACATTCATCATTAAAAGAAATATGAAATTTTAATTGGAGGTGAGTGAAAATAAAACTTCACTTACCCCTAGGACTCCAGCTTAATTCTAGAGGATACAAAACATTTTGGTAGAAGCATATTCCAGTGGGCATTTTGGATTAAGTCTTGAGGATGGGGTGGGGAGAAGACAGCTCATCTTATCATCACATATGTCAACATATCAACAACTATTTGTAACCACATTCTTCTGTCGCACTCCTCCACCTTACCAGGCACATATGTCTAAATAAATGGAAATATACTTTCCAAAATGGCAGAAATACCTCACAGTAACAAGAAACCATCATGGTTTTAAACAAAATCTGTAGTCTAGAAAGGAAATATGGCAAAACAGAAACATGCCAATTACTTTGGAGTTCTCTTTTCCACTTACTATCTGTGTTCTTGGTAAATTGCATTCTGGGTCTTTGTTTCCTTACTTATATAAAACAAGGGGGCCTTTCCTCAGTTGTAGATATATGATTCCAGTGCTCCTAATTCAAAACTCTTTTCTCAGATAGCACTAGCCTCTCTTTTAAATGGATGCTAAAAATCTAGGTGGCTCAATAAATAGAACACTGGACTTGGAATCAGAGAGACCTGGGTTCAAATTAGCCTCAGACACTTACCAACTTTGGGCTTAGGAAAGTCATTTCAATTCTGTTTGCCTTAATCCACTGAAGAAAGAAATAGCAAATCACTCCAGTATCTTTGTCAACACAACCCCATAGATAGTACTGGGATGCTTTTGGTCCACAGAGTGATGAAAAGTCAGATGATTGAACAACAAAGTGAGGGAAAGGCAAAAAGGCTTTAACAGTTAGGCACCATTCTTCTTAAATTTATTTGTTTTAGTGAGGAACACCTTAATATTGTTTGAGGCTTAGACATTCAAGCTGAAAAAAGAGGGAGAGCTGAAGATTGAGAAACTCCTAAGTGAGACTTCAGAGATGAGGTTGCATGTAGGAAATAAGAAATAGAGGGTCTCTGGGGTGGGGGGATTAGGTCACTTGGAGTCAGAAACTTCACTTTTCACCAAAAGTTCTTTGCCTTGATGGATGTTGAATCTTCTTTCTTTCACTTCCGTTTGTTGGAAAGCAGCAGGAGCTGGCCTGGGATAACTACCTGAAATGTCACACAGCTTCTTTCAGGTTCTTTCCCACTGTGAATTTCTTTCAGTTCCAAGGCTTCATTTGGGTTCCAAAGCAACTTGTAGGAATAGTGACTTCAGATCTGTAGGATAAAATATTCTCCATCCATTATCTTCTTTTTAGCTTTGGGGGTGATGCCCAAATTTGTGGACAATGCACACCTATTGCTCTCAGAGGATATCTATGGGTTGTGACCTCCCTTCCGGTAGAAATTTCCCCCAGTCTGCTGGTATCTTCTAGGCATGTACATGTATATCAAAGCTTCAGTGTCCAAAGACCTGACCACTGAAGCTTTCCAGAGAACCAGTTCATTCCCCCTCCCATGCAGAAACCATTGCACATATAGTTGTGGTGGATTGTAGTATATTCACAGATGACCTCTTGGAACTCAGAGGAAAGGATACATTCTGTCACATGATGATGGCATCATGGAGGTATTCATTCTTCCACTTAGATCAGGTGTTGTGGGAGAACCAGGGCATCTATATGGTCAGTACATCATTCACAATGGGGATGACACTTAATCACTTTGGTCATGTGTTCTGACTTCTTATAAATAGCCATAGTGAACTTGAGCATGAGCAGGTGGTAGGGAGATAATCCAGAGCTGGAAAAGGCAAGTCTTTGTCAGTAGGCAAAATACCTTGTTCAGTTCAGGAAAGTGTATGCAGATGACAGATTTGGCCATTCCAGATTGCAGAAAATCAAGCCTAAAGAAATACTTCTCAGGATAGTTCTTTTGGGATGGAATAGTAGTTGAAGTAAGCAGGTTAACTGAGGGTACAGACACATGAAATCCAGGGCCTTTTTTCACTTCCCAGCCAGCTCATATTGTCTGATAAGGCAAATTGGATATCATCAATGTTTCACAAATCATCTGGAAAATTATTTCCATTGTAATTTCCATAGATCTGAGGTTCCCTGGCCCAGTGGGAGCTCTAGATGTGACAGTGATTCCTCCACAGTAGGCCACAGGAAGGCAATTTTGTGATGCTAATCTATGCATATGTGACATTTTTAAGCATAACTTCAAAATGATTTCTGATCCTATCATCTTTGTTGCACTTGCTCTGAAAATGACAGAATTAAAGGGACCTGTATCAGTGTCTGAAGATGACAGAATTAGGGGAATCTGTAGCATAATGCAAAGATGACAGAATTAGGGGAATCTGTAGCATAATGCAAAGATGACAGAATTAGGGGAATCTGTAGTATAGTGTGAAGATGACAGAATTAGGGGAACCCAATCAGTGTGCTAACTGGGTTCCTATAATTCACTATTTCATTATAGTTGGTTTCCTTTCTAATCTTATATTTTTATTATATGTACTTAAAAACATTATTTCAAGAAGGGATACATAGCCTTTGCCAGTGATCCATGACACTTAAGGCAGCTTAAGTGGGCTACAAATCAGAATATATGGATTCTAGACCTACTCTTCCTTCCTTCAATGGTTTTCTGGCCTTGACAAATTACTTAAGTATTCAAAAGATATTTGGTGATATAGGATTAGAGCTAAAGAGAGTAATTGGGGTGACTATATAGATAGCAAATTTTTTGCACAGAAATACTATTTGAACCTAGGAGAACTGATGAGATTAGGAAATGAGATAGCATAGGGAGATAAAATAGGCTGTTTAAAACAAAGCAATACAACACTACTTCATTACCATGAGAAATTCAAAATAGTGTATTCTTAATGATCCTGGATATGTGAGGCATACTTTGCAATGAAATGGTAAAAAAATTAACATATCATTCTTGGCTGCAAAAATCTAGCTCCTGTTAAATATCTAGTAAAAAGTAATTTCTAGAGTTATGTATCAGAAGCTTGCCATATTTCATAAACTAACAGATGGGAAACCCACATTAGAGATATAGACCTCAAAACATACTTGAAAGCTCAGTAGATTTATTATATTAAAATAAGAGTATTATAATAAACACAATTGTTTGTTTCCAATTTCCTGAACATTATATTGATTTGTCAATTTTGAGAAAAATTTTAATAGATGCTATTTTAATAACTAGTCACAATGTTCCAACTAATTTAAGTGAAAAGAAGTAAAATATATATAGTTTAAGCTATAAAAATCATGTGGGCACAAGATGAAGTGTTTAACCATCTCTGTAATGCTATTTGCTATTGGAATTGTCTCTCAGATATTTTTAGTGGATCCACACAAGATTTTTATCTTAATACTTTTATCCAATTACAGAAAGCATTTCATCAGCCTATACAATAGTTCACAGAACATTCAATATAAAATAAGAGGAAGTTAGTGACTTGTCTGTGGACCATTTCTATCTGAACTCAAATACCATGAGAGATATGTAACAGAAATGATAATGGTAATAATTATATTATAGTAATGACAATAATAACAACTAACATATATATGTATGTATTTAAAGTTTGAAAAATACTTTACATATATTATCTTTTAAAAACTCTAACAAATTTGTAAAGTTGAGGCTGTAGGTGTTAGTGTTTCCATTTTACAGCTGAGAATAGCACTTGATAAGTATATCATTATAGCTTAGTGATAGCATACTTGCCAAATGTCATTTTGTTAGAATGACTGAATTCTGAGCTAGTTCTTTATTTGTATTATTGATGCTTTAGTTTTGCTTCATTTTAATGGCTATCAAGACACAGATTTTCTTAAGTAAATTATTAAATTCTGACATTTATTTCTGCCCAGGCTCCCTAATGTTTGCAAATCCACTAATAAGGGAAGCGGTTTTCAAAGAGGCAAGCATGAGGTGGACAAGATCAGAGCTTCTTCAGTTTTTTCTACTTACAATTTCTTTTTGCTTGATACACTTTTAAATTATTCCGGGTATTTAGATATATAACATAGATATACAAATCAAACATTTGTTGATGACAAATCATAATTCTATGCTCGCCCTGTTCAGTTATGCAACCTCATATGGGATTGCAACCCACAGTTTATGAAACTTTAGATTAGATAACCTTAGAAATCCCTTTTAAAATTGACAAAATGCTATTTTGAAGTAAAACTGAACAATAAACTTCCTTTGTTTCCAGTGTTGTGGTATTTGCCTCAAGAGTTTAATTTTTTATTTGTTGCTGACCTTTGCACAAGCCCATTTAACTTCATGACAAATCCAGGCCATCTAAATGGGTGATATCCCTTGTGTTACTTCTTTCTGTGTACAGTAGACTTAGAAAGGTTAGATGCAGTTCACAAATTCTTAATAAGTTTGGTGTTTCAATTTGTCACAAAATATTGATTTTTTTCCCCTCTAGAAATTGTTTTCTATGTTAAAAATGTTATTGTTTGCTACCTCTGGCAAATAATTGAAGGCAATTCTTTCAAAAAAAGGGGGATCTTGTTTCTATATTAATCCCTTCTCCCAATGTGAATAATTCATCAGCAAGGTATATGGGAAGTTCTGTGAAAGAAATACTGAAAAATAGGCATGAGCAAGTTTTTTTCTTCAAACCCAGAAAAAAACCCATTAAAGACAATTGCTATTAGTGACAAGCAAGTTGAAAGCACATTGTATTGCTGACTTTCTGCTTACTATCAGCACAGGTAAAAGCAAAGCATTGCAATTTCATTTCACTGCAAAGGCTAAATATAAGTGGAAAAGCAAATGAGCCACATTATATGATGGAAAGATAAAGGAATCTACTCACTGAAATAAAACATATTTTAGTGATTTATTTAAAAATTAAAATTCCTAAATCTATTAACACATAATAATACTCCCTCTGAGCACAGAAATAACAGTGCTACAGAAATCTCTCTTTTCTTGAAACAGAACCCTTAAATGAACACTCTGGCTAATAATAAACATGCCTGCACCTTCAAAAGTATTTCTTTGAGCTAATGTTTTGTTTGTTTCATTCATAGTTCCTTCCTTTCTAGAATGGTTTATGTTTGTATTAGAATAATAAAGATTATTCACTATCTACCTCATAGCTATGTTGAATAAAGGAATCCAGTAATAAATAATGTATCCTTTTTGGGGGAAGGAAAGCAATTCTTTAAAAAACACATTATAATTGGTGCAGCTAGATGGCACAGTGCATAGAGCACTAGCCCTGAATTCAGGAGAACCTAAATTCAAATTTGACCTCAGACACTTAATGCTTACTAGATGTGTGACTCTAGACAAGTCACTTAACCCCAATTGCCTCACCCAAAATAGGAACCATTGAAAAAAAGACAATTAAAAAAAGCTACATGCACTTTGCATAATTCATAGTTCTCCCCTGAGATGAAGATGTGGCAAATGGCATTATCCACAAAAAGTTAGGTGAGTAGACCATTTTTAGGGGCCTCCTCATCTCTTTATTGTATTAATTTTAAATTATTAGTATATCCCTCAAAAAAGCATCTATTTTTTCTTTCTCCTAAAGATTTGGAATGCTGAAAAAATAAATATTTCACAAGTCTATATTTTCTTATTATAATACATAGCATATATGTAATATTTTAAGGTTTGCAAAATGATTTCCAAATGCTACTTCATTGTGTTGTTATAGCAACCCTATGAGGTAGTTTCTATCATTGTACCCATTTTACAGATGAGGAAACTGGGTCATAAAGATGTTAATTACTTCCCATCTATATTTGAGGGAGGATTTGAACCCAAGTCTTCCAGACTCTATCCATTATATTACCTGACTACTAAACAATCATGGTAGGAAAAAGTCTTTGCCCAACTCTCTGGTATCACTTGAATTGTCAGCTTCTAATTAGCTAACCTTTACTAAATCAAGTCCTTGGAAGACTGATCACTTAAGATATAAGCTTTCAAAATACAGAAATGTAGAAAGTGTAGAGAAAGGGAAGTGTAGGAAAGAAGAGGTATTAGGCAGTCTAGCAAATTGAAGATCTACAAATCTGTTGTTCTGACCTCATTGTCTTATGGCTCATATGTTTTATGACAGTCTACCAGTGACATTCCAGGAAAGAGTTGCTTCCATTTAAATTTTCTTAGGAAGAGATTGCATAACACCTGGCAAAATATGGTACTGGAGGTTTTTTCTTGAGCTGAACAGCAGAGCTTTTCTGTAGAGAGCACAACTCCAGTAGGCTGGCCATATTATTTGAATATCAAATGTATGTTGGTCTAAAAGACTCTTTTGTGAAGAACTCACCAAAGACAAGTATTCATACAGAGGTCAGAAGATATGATACAAGGATGCACTCAAGGTCTCACTGAAGAAATTTTAAATGATGTCAAGTATTTTAATATAATTAACATGTATGAGGCTTCCTGCCCTCTGTGGGAGGGGGTGGGAGGAAGTAGGTAAAAAAATTGTAATAGAAAGCTTTGCAAAGGTCAATGATGAAAAATTACCCATGCATGTTTTTTTATTAAAGCTTTTTATTTGTATAACATATGTATGGGTAGTTCCCCAGCATTGATCTTTACAAAGCTTTCCCTTACAAATTTTACCCCAAGTCCCCTCCCCTCCCCTAGATGGCAGGAAGTCCACTACATGTTAATAATGTTGAAATGCTTCAGAAGTTATGCAAGAAAAATCCTATATACAAGAAAAAAAAAAGAATCAGAGAAAGGCAACACAATGCAAGCAAATATCAATAGAGAGCATGAAAATGTTATGTTGTGGTCTATATTTCATATCCCTCTCTCTGGGTGTATATGGTTTTCTTCAGTGAACAACTGGAACTGGTTTGAGACAATTCTTTGTTGCAGAGAACCATGACCATCAGAATTGATCATCATGTAATACTGTTATTGTTGTTGTATATGATGATCTCCTGGTTCTGCTCATTTCACTCAGCATCAGTTCATGCAAGTCCCTCCAGGCCTCTCTGAAATCATCCTGCTGGTCGTTTCTTACAGAGCAATAATATTCCATAACATTCATATACCATAATTTATTCAGCCACTCTCCAACTGATGGGCATCCCTTCAGTTTCCAGTTTCTAGCCACTACAAAAAGGGCTGCCACAAACATTCTTGCACATATGTGTCCCTTTCCCTCCTTTAAGATCTCTTTGGGATATAGGCCGAGTAGAAACACTGCTGGGTCAAAGGGTATGCACAGTTTGATAACTTTTTGAGCATAGCTCCAAATTGCTCTCCAAAATGGTTGGATCTGTTCACAGTTCCACCAACAATGTATTAGTGTCCCAGTTTTCCCACATCCCCTCCAACATTCATTGTTATCTTTTCCTGTCATTTTAGCCAATCTGACAGGTGTGTAGTGGTACCTCAGAGTTGTCTTAATTTGCATTTCTCTGATCAATAGTGATTTAGAGCAACTTTTCATATGACTAGAGATGGTTTTAATTTCATCATCTGAAAATTGGCTGTTCATATCCTTTGACCACTTATCTATTGAAGAGTGGCTTGAATTCTTATATATATGAGACAATTCTCTATGTATTTTAGAAATGAGGCCTTTATCAGAACCATTAAATATAAAGATGATTTCCCAATTTGATGCTTCCCTCCTAATCTTGTCTGCATTAGTTTTATTTGTACAGAAATTTTTTAACTTAATATAATCAAAATTATCCATCTGGTGTTCAATTAGGAGTTCCAGATCTTCTTTGGACATAAATTTATTCCATCTCCACAGGTCTGAGAGGTAAACTATATTACGTTCCTCTAACTTGCTTACAAAGTCACTCTTTATATCTAGATCATAAACCCATTTAGATCTTATCTTGGTATGTGGTGTTAGGTATGGGTCAAGCCCTAATTTCTTCCATACTAGTTTCCAATTTTCCCAGCAGTTTTTGCTGAATAGTGAGTGCTTATCCCAAAAACTGGGGTCTTTGGGTTTATCAAACACTAAATTGTTAAGGTAATTGCCTAGATTGTCCTGATAACCAATCCTGTGCCACTGATCGACTGTTCTGTTTCTTAGCCAGTACCAAATGGTTTTGAGGACCGCTGCTTTATAATATAGTTTTAGATCTGGTACAGCAAGGCCACCTTCATCTGCCTTTTTTTTATTAATCCCCTTGAAATCCTTGAACTTTTGTTCTTCCAAATGAACTTTGCTATGATTTTTTCTAGATCTGTAAAATAATTTCTTGGAAGTTTTATTGGTATGGCACTAAATAAGTAGATTAGTTTGGGTAGTATTGTCATTTTTATTATGTTCGCTCTGCCTACCCATGAGCACTCAATATTTTTCCAGTTGATTAGGTCTGATTTTATTTGTGTGGAAAGTATTTTGTAGTTTAGTTCATATAGTTTCTGACTTTTCCTTGGCAGATAGATTCCCAAATATTTTATCCTATCATCTGTTATTTGGAATGGAATTTCTTTTTGTATCTCTTGCTGCTGAACTTTGTTGGTAATATATAAAAATGCTGATGATTTATGTGGATTAATTTTGAATCCTGCCACTTTGCTAAAGTTGTGAATTGTTTCTAGTAGTTTTTTAGTTGAGTCTCTAGGGTTCTCTAAGTATACCATCATGTCATCTGCAAAGAGTGATAATTTGGTTTCTTCATTACCTAGTCTGATTCCTTTTATCTCTTTTTCCTCTCTTATTGCTAAAGCTAACATTTCTAATACAATATTAAATAGCAATGGTGACAGTGGGCAGCCTTGTTTCACTCCTGATCTTATTGGGAATGGTTTTAGTTTGTCTCCATTACATATGATGCTTGCTGATGGTTTTAAATAGATGCTACTGATCATTTTAAGGAAAAGCCCCTTTATTCCTATATTCTCCAGTGTTTTTAATAGGAAAGGGTGTTGGATTTTATCAAATGCTTTTTCTGCATCTATTGAGATAATCATATGGTTTTTGTTAGTTTGGTTATTAATATAATTAATTATGCTAATAGTTTTCCTAATATTGAACCAGCCCTGCATCCCTGGTATAAATCCTACTTGGTCATAGTGTACTATCCTGGGGATGACTTTCTGTAATCTCATTGCTAATATCTTATTTAAAATTTTTGCATCAATATTCATTAGGGAAATGGGTCTATAGTTTTCTTTCTCTGTTTTCACCCTACCTGGTTTAGCTATCAGCACCATATCAGTCTCATAGAAAGATTTTGGCAGTATACCTTCTGTCCCTATTTTCTCCAATAGTTTGTATAGTATTGGAATTAATTGTTCTTTGAATGTTTGGTAGGATTCACATGTAAATCGATCTGGCCCTGAATATTTTTTCTTAGGGAGTTGGTTAATAGCTCATTCTATTTCTTTTTCTAATATGGGGCTGTTTAAATAATTTATATCCTCTTCTGTTAACTTGGGCAATCTATATTTTTTTAGATATTCCTCCATTTCATTTAGATTATCAAACTTACTGGCATAAAGTTGGGCAAAGTAACTCCTAATTATTGCTCTAATTTCCTCTTCATTGGAGGAAAGTTCTCCCTTACCATTCTTGAGACTAACAATTTGATTTTCCTCTTTCCTTTTTCTTACCAAATTAACTAAAGGCTTATCTATTTTGTTGGTTTTTTCGTAGAACCAACTCTCAGTTTTATTTATTAATTCAATAGTTTTCTTATTTTCAATTTTATTAATTTCTCCTTTTATTTTTAGAATTTCCAATTTGGTATTTAATTGAGGGTTTTTAATTTGTTCTTTTTCTAGTTTTTTTTTTTTAATAATAAGCCCAATTGGTTGATGTATTCTTTCTCTATTTTATGCAAGTAAGCATCTAGAGATATAAAATTGCCCCTTATAACCGCTTTGGCTGTGTCCCACAAATTTTGGTATGTTGTCTCCTTATTGTCATTCTCCTGGATGAAATTCTTGATTGTGTCTATGATTTGCTCTTTCACCCATTGATTCTTCAGGATTAGATTATTTAATTTCCAATTAACTTTTGGTTTATTTTCTCCTGGCCTTATATTGCATGTGATTTTTATTGCATCATGATCTGAAAAAGATGCATTTACTATTTCTGCCTTTCTGCATTTGATTTGGAGGTTTTTATGCCCTAACACATGGTGAATTTTTGTATAGGTTCCATGGACTGCTGAGAAAAAAGTAAACTCCCTACTGTCTCCATTCAGTTTTCTCCGTAGATCTATCATACCTAACTTTTCTAACAATTGGTTTATCTCCCTAGTTTCTTTCTTGTTTATTTTGTGGTTTGATTTATCTAATTCTGAGAGAGCAAGGTTGAGAACCCCCACTAGTATAGTTTGACTGTCTATTTCTTTTTGCATCTCTCTTCATTTCTCCCCTACGAATTTGGATGCTTTTGCACTTGGTGCGTATATATTTAGTATTGATATTACTACATTATCTATGGTACCCTTTAATAAAATATAGTTTCCTTCTTATTTCTTTTGATCAGATCTATCTTGGCTTTTACTTGATCTGAGATAAGGATTGCTACCCTTGCTTTTTTTTGTTCACCTGAAGCATAATATTTTCTGCTCCAGCCTTTTACCTTCATCCTATATGTGTCACCATGTTTTAGATGTGTTTCTTGTAGACAACATATTGTGGGATTCTGGTTTTTAATCCAGTCTGATATCCACTTCTGCTTTATGGGAGAGTTCATCCCATTCACAGATAGAATAACTAATTCTTTATTTCCTGCCATCTTATTTACCCAAGTTATGTTTTCCCCTTTCCTTTTCCCTTTCTCCTTCCCCCCTCCTCAGTACTTTGCTTTTGATGACCCCCTCCCCCAAACAATACTTCACCCTTTAGATCCCTTCCCCTTGTTTTTACTCCATTCCCCCGATTCTTCTATTTTCCCTTCTATTAATTTATCCCTTTCTTTTCCTCCTTTCCCTCCCACTTCCCTCTAGTAATAATGTGAAATCAAGTGTCTTATATACACTTTTAGAGCCCAACCTGATGAGAGTAACATTTACACAATGCTCATCTCCCTCCCCTCTTTCTCTCAATTGTATTAGGTTTTCTTTGCCTCTTCAAGAGATTTTACCTTGTTTTTACCTCCTTTTTTTAGGTCTTATTTTACCTCTTTTCCCCAGTATGACAACCTTTTCCCCTCTACTTCTCTTTTTCATATCATCAAAGTAATATCTAGTTAATTATACCCCCAAACTTTAAGTATCCCCATAGTAGAAATAAAGTTCTCAAGAGTCTTTTCCTTTTTACCTTTTTATGCTTCTCTTGAGTTCTTTGTTTGGATGTCGAATTTCTTCTTCAGATCTGGTCTTTTCATTAGAAATAGGTGAAATTCACCTATATCATTGAATGACCATCTTCTTCCCTGGAAGATAATGCTCATTCTAGCTGGATGGGTTATTCTTGGCTGTAATCCAAGTTCCTTTGCCTTTTGGAATATCTGGTTCCAGGCCCTTCGATCCTTCAATGTGGAGGCTGACAGATCATGTGTGATTCTAATTATTGATCCTCGGTATTTGAATTGTTTCTTTCTAGCTGCTAGCAGAATCTGTTCCTTGGTGCTATAGTTCTGAAATTTAGCCACGATATTCCTTGGGGTATTAATTTTGGGGTCTCTTTCAGGAGGTGATTGGTGAATTCTTTCAATGGTGATTTTGCCTTCTGATTCTACAATCTCAGGGCAGTTTTCTTTCCGGATTTCCTGGAAGATAGTGTTTAGATTCTTTTTTTCATCATGGCTTTCAGGAAGTCCAATAATCCTTAGATTGTCTCTCCTAGATCTATTTTCCAAGTGAGTTGTTTTTCCTAGGAGATATTTCAGGTTTTCTTCTAATTTTTCATTTTTTTTTGTTTTTTTTTGACTGATTCTTGAAGTCCTATTGAGTCATTCACTTGCATTTGTTCAATTCTTATTTTTAAAGTGTTGTTTTCTTCAGTTACCTTTTTAAGCTTCTTTTGTAACTGGCCAATTGAATTTTTTGTTCATTGCACTCTTTTTCCACTTCACTAATTTTATTTTTCAATAAATTGGTGTCTTTTTGATATCTCTTTTGCAGGGCACCATATCCTTCTTGCAAGATATTGTATCCTTCTTGCACTGATTTCAATTTATTTTCCCATTTATCCTCCAGCTCTTTTATTAGGTTCTTTAAGCAATCTTCCAGAAAGGCCTTTTGAAAAGGGGACCAGTGATGGTTCTTAATAACTTCCTTTGAAGTTTTGTCTAAAGGAACCTCTGGATCTGGGGTCATCACTTCTTTCTCTTGATAAAAGCTGTCTATGGTGACAGCTCTCTTTTGCTTCTTCATTTTTTTAGACAGTATGGATATCTCTTTAAGGTAGGGGCAAAAATGGCAGCTGAAATGGCAGCTTTAAATCTTTGCCCTGGGGCACTTCGGCGAATTAACTTAAGGTGCTGGGCCGGTGGAGGCTAGGACTAAGTCCGAATTACTCCTTAAACAGGGCAAGTCTGCCAGAACACCTGCCCCCAATCAGGGCAGAGTTTCCCCAGTGCCTCAGATAAACTCCAGGTGTTTGGAATTTGGAGTTTGGAGTTTGGAACTTCATCCAGGAAGAGCTGAGCTGAGCTGAGTCCCACCCTCACTTCCGGCCTCCACCAGAGTTCTCTGACACCACAGTCCTCTGTTTATCCCTCTGTCTGAGTTAGACAAACCTGATATGAAGTTTTTCAGAGATATCTGCAAGCAATATCCAAATATTTCCGGATTCGTTGACTTGAAGATCAGTTCAGAGGCTTATTTTATTGTTGAGAGAAGATCGGAGGAGGACGCAGAGAGTCACCTTTTCACTCCGCCATCTTGGCTCCACCCCCCCATGCATATGTTTTGCAAATAAAAAGCTTTAATAATAATAATAAAAAAGAAATTTTAAATCAATTGTGAGACATGGAAGACATTGGAACATAACTGACATAGCATAATATTCCTGAAAGAAAGAAAACACTTTGCTCTGTGAGCAGAGCAGAAGTGCAGTAGCTCAAAAGAAATGTGAAATATGCAAATTTAGAGACATCTCCCGTTCCAAATGTTTTTATTGATCATTTGTGCCCATGCTGTGGTAAAGCGTTTCAAGCTTATATTGGTCAGATCAGTCACAGTCAGATACATTATAGATTGACTCTAACATAGTAATGTCATTTAGATCCTCTGATTACAAAGGACAACAACCAACAGAATATAGTAGTAGAAATGACAAGATCATCCATATTGGAGAGCTATTTACAACTTTTCAATGTCAGAAAAATAGCTGATGTTTACAGAATGACTTTCACATATTATTACATCTAATGCCCCCTCTCAACAATGGGAGATAGATAATTTAAGTTTCTTTTTTGACATGACTCTCTTCAACAATGAAATGCTTCAAACCAGTTCCAATTGTTCGGTGAAGAGAGCCATATACACCCAGAGAGAGGGATTTAAATGTGGACCACAAGATAACATTTTAATGTTCTCTATTGAGGTTTGCTTGCATTGTATTTCCTTTATCGGATTATTCTTTCTTGTAAATATGATTTCTCCTGCACAAAAAATGATGCAATAACTATACATATATTTGATTTCTTAAGTATTCTAACATAATTATCATGTAGTGGATATCCTGCCATCTAGGGGAGGTGTGGGGAGTAGGGGGAAAAATTTGTAACAGAAAGCTTTGTAAGGGTTAATGTTTAGGAATTACCCATACATATGTTTTGCAATTAAAAAGTATTAATAAAAAAAGTTTCTTTTTTATTGTTATCATATTGGTTTTATAAAACTTTGGCTTATTGGATCATGCCATCTAGCCTCTCCTTCTCATTTAATAGAGAAAACTGAGGCTATTATAGAGCCAAAGACAGTAAATAGCAGAGATAGAATTTGTTCCCAAGTCCTTTCACTTCATATTGCGCACTCTTTCCTTTTGCTGAATTGGAAATTCATTCCATTTCCATTACTGAAGCTGAGATCAAGTAATATTCTTAGGATCTCAATATTGCTAACTACCAAGAAAGTGTTTGAAACCAAAGCTTCCTAACTCCAAATCTGACAGTCTATCTAGGATGCAATCCTGTTGTTTGGGGCTTGTCCTGAGGCCACAGATGCTAGCAGTGACATATCTATATCTATTTTAGGAATAATAGAGCTGTGTATGCAACCAGGTTGCCACCCAATGGGAAAGGGATGAGATAATGGTAGTGACATTTTGGCTTTAATATTATTTCCCCTTTCTGCCTTCCTTTAATGGTTAGGTTTATCACTGAAATATGCCTAGTAGATATTTCTGGTGAAGATTACCTAAGTGGCCTTGGATAAATCCCTCTAATCTCCTTGTGTTACACTTTCCTCATCTGTGAAATAGGAGTCTTAGACTAGGTGGTCTGTTAGGTTTCACCCAATTCTAGGTCCATAAGCCTATAAGCTATGTTATCAGGAACTAATAGGTTCTGCTAAGCCCTCTTTAGTTTTCTCTTGCAATATATAAACTCATAAATTACCATTTCTGTGCATATGATCTGGAAAACTCTCTATCAATAACTTTACCCTATTGTTTAGTGTTTTTAAATTCTCAGTAGCAACTCTTTTTGAACATTTCCCAATTGACTAGTGTCCCCATTATAATATTGTCAAGAATATAAAAAGAAGATAAAATTCAAATATACAGATGTTACTTATTAGAGGCTTTACTTACAATAGCTGCTTTAAGGTTACAGTGTACTTTTCTTGAAATATCTTGATGAAGTAGTTTGTACATGTATCATCATCCTTATTTTACAAATGAGGAAACTGAGGTACATAAAAGTAATGTGTCTTGGCTAAGATCACTTTGAATGGGATTGGTGAAGCTTTCTCAAAAAGTCTGTGAGACTAGGCCTAAGTCACATGATTCCTATTTCCAGAGGTCTGCAGAGCCAGATTAGATCTTGGGCTCAGATTGCAGGAAGTCACATGATCTCAAGGCCTAGAAGTTTCTAAAGGCCAGGACCCTAGGTCAGTGACAGGAAGTGACATGATCCACAAGAAGCAGGCAACATTGGTGACAATTGGTCAATGAGGTTACTTCCTTTTAGTCTATCCAATGAAAAGACTTGGATCTTTTGTTATTTAATCAGCTTTATTGCTTCTGACTTCTCAGGTTGGGACCTGAGATGCTTTCCAGATGTGCTTGGGCCTCTCCCTGCAGTGACTAAATAAATGCTTTCTCTGAAGAAAGCAGGTCTCTGAAGAGACACCTGAAGATGTCTCTAATTAGTTAATTTGGTGAAGGGGCTCTAGCACCCATACCACACAACTTGATAACATTGTGATTTGAAGGGCAAAAGGGAAGAGTGGAAGGAGGGTTTAATTTGAGAAGACAGAACATGGATTCAAATCCAAATTCTTCTGTTTATCACCTGTGTTATCTAGGTTTCTTCATATTTTAATTGAGCTCTTGGACTAAATTTCCTTTAATATTTCTTTCAATTCTAAAACTATGATTCTATGCTTTTGATTCCAAATTCAGTCTTTGCTCCATTATGTTAACTTTAATTTAAATTTTTACAGGTGGCCTGTAAAAGAAAGGATTATTTCTTTCATATATTAATAACCAATTATTGAATTATAAATAAAGTTTTCTCTACTTTCTCATGCAGAAATATACCATTGTGGGAAACCTTGGGCAAGACTTATCCAGCCTGGAAGGCTGAAATCCTATCATAGACAGCAAAGAAATTCTAAGTTTAGTTGCGTTGGTGGATTCCTATTCATTATGTTTACTCAGAAACGTCTGGGAAAATGTGGATTCTCTTTTTTTGTCAGATGGTGATAACAGATATTGATAAGTCTTTGACCAAGACTGGGTGCTCAGTGCTAGGTACTCCAATATCCTCATTGGAATAAGTCCAACTTTCATAATATTCATTCTCTCATTACTTGTTGACTAATCAGAGTTGATTTCCACTCTCAGACATACCCCTTTTCAAAACTTCAAAAAGCTTATGCTCTTTGCTAACCATGAGGAATGATGAACCTGTTTTGTTGACTGCTTTCTATATGTAGTAAATAAAATTAATTATAATTTACCCATAAACATTGTTCCCTTGAAAATTTTCAATCAATACATCTAGTTGAAATAGTCAATAGAAGTTTGGTTTTCTGGTTACTTGAATATTTCGTCATTGCTCTTCCACTCTTTTCAATATTTTGATTACATTTTTAAAAAAGAGAATCATTATAAAGTTTTCCTAAACTTCTTTTTTTTAATATATAAAGCTTTTTATTTACAAAACATATGAGTGATTTTTCAACATTGACCTTTGCAAAAACTTTTTTTCCCCAAGCTTTTCCCCTCCTTTCCGCACCCCGCACCCCTAGATGACAGGTAATCTAATACATGCTAAATAGGATAAATTATATGACAAGTACAATACATGTATACATATCTATACAG